>OY728128.1:1715477408-1715706445 GCA_963277665.1 Viscum album
CTAGTTCATTCACATCACATATAAATTATTGATGGGTAATTGGCTAATAATTTAGAGGTACATATTTATATTATGATTTTTGGAATAAACACTTCTAGTGGACCTCTAATAATGCTATATAGTAGGGTTAGTAGGGCATGTAAACCTAATAAGGATTTTGTTTCTTAGTCATATGACTTGTGGTTTAGACCTCATTATATGGTTGTAGTTTCTTATTGGGTAGAAAACTCTTAAATAAATATATCTGACACATGTTTGTGGTTTAGCATCAATCCCATATAGTATTTGATTAATTTACTAGTCTTTGATATTGGTGATTTTTATCTATTAGTTAATTGTTTCAATTTCACCTTTATTATATTGTTGTAAAACATAAATCCTATATTCTAGGGTTGTATTAATTTAATTGTGTGGTTTCCACATGAAATGATTGAAGAATATTCTTTTGAAATATTTACTTTGGTAAATTGTTTCTAGTGATTTTTGAATGAAGTTATTTTGAATTTAAATAAAACTCTATGGGGTTTTAAAGAATATTTATAATTGCATATATAATTTAAAAGATGATTTCATATGGTTAAATTTTTACAATTAGATTTTTTTTGTTTAAACGAAATAAGTTTTAGGTATTGAGAATATTAATAGGGTGTGTGTTTTTGAAATAGAATATGATGGTGTAAATTTTATCAAATAATGTGTTTTATATTTTATAATATAATGTGGAAAGTTTAAAAATGTCAATTTAAATTTTTTAGTTTTTTATCCATTTACATTTCCAATTCATAATTTTTACTTTTACATTCAAAATAGAAATTATGAATTCCATTATATAATTAATTACATATTCTTAGTATGTGATAAACTACTGGGATGTTTAGTTTATGACATTATATTTTAGGCAATGGGATTCCATCTAAAAAAGATTTTGTTCTTTTAGGATAATATGGTGGGACCTTGTTGTTGGTAAAATAGAAGAGGTTTCATAGATATGGTTCTAATATTGGATCATTTTGTTTAATTTTAAGTTATAGTTCCCTCCGCCATGAGTGTTTTCATATATCTTATTTCAGTTATTTAGATGTATCTAATTATGTAGCATTGTATCATTACTTTTATGGAAGTGTTTGTATGTTATTTGAAATGGAATGGATCAATGTTGTTAGTTATGGAATATTTGACTTATTATATTATTTTTGATTCAAATATAATTAATAATTAATAGAAAGTCTATATAAGGATAGTTCATTCGAAAAACTCATTTGTGTTCCATTTTTATTTATCACTAACATTAGAGAAATTGTTCCATTAAAGATTCATGTGATTCCCATGAAGTAGTTTTCAGCTTGTAGAGATTTTGAATGTCTGTCAAGCATTATAGAAAACTGGTTTGGATGAAATGTTGATTACACCCAGGAATGATTTACTAAAAAATTGAATTAGATATTTTTGGATCTTTAGTAAGAGACGAAAAGGGCTGAGTAGCCCTCTGTAATTTTAGGATATTTTTATAAATTGGTGATTATTGTTTTCAGATCATGAGTGTTAATGGATATGAGAACCTAGATATATATTTCTCATCCCAAGCATTAAGATTTATGGGAATATTGGGTTTTGAATTTTGAATTTGGGTTTTTTTTGTTTATAATGGTTAATATTGTGTGTTCATGTTTTCTTTGATCCCCTATGACCATGAATGATATTACATGGATTATTTCATTATTTCAGGGTGATATTAGATTGGTACTTGAACATGATAGTTAGATTATATTGTTTTGGTAACCATTATGTTATTTTTTGGTTGATTCAACCCCCTTCACAAAGTGCATTCAATGGAAAGATCACAATTTCACAAACCATGAGGCCAAACAATGAAAAATAGTATTTCTTTATAGGTTATTTCTTTACACCACTTTTTTTTATTTACCCTTTTGTGTGGCTTATTTATTAGAGCATTATTGAAGAGTTTTTCATTCGTGTTCCATGTGATTCGTTTTTTATAGTTTTTTTGTTACATTGTTAATTCTTTTATTTAAAGCTTTTTTTAAAAAAAATAAATCATTTCTGTAAAATAATTAATTTAAATAAAATTGTTCTTTGAATTTTTAGGAAGAAGATATTCCTATTGGTTTTCTAAAATTAATTATAAAATAGATTATTCCCTTATATTGTTTCGAAAATGACTTATAAGAAAAAATTTTATTTTTTAAAATGTGATTCCTTTTATTTTATCAAAATTGAATGATTTCATAAAGGGATTATTGATTGTATTTCATGACCTATAAAGAGTGTATTATTTTTAATTCCAATTTTCATGGTTTTTTCAAATGTCAAGTGAGCTATGATGATATTTCATTAATTTTTATGTGTTAAAAAATGGAGTAGTATTTCAAAATAATTTTTTGACATGCGTTTTTTAGGTGATGTTTTTGAGAAAGAGATTATTTGTTTGTAATGGGTGGTTTTGGCATGGTTCTCAACAAAATGCAGTGGGGGATATTTTTTCAATGGTACTAGGAGTAAAATGAAATTTTCAGAAAAAAAAATTATTCATGATATAGATGTTTTATGCCTTACTTTAATCAATGTTATTCTTGGTTTTGACACCTAGTTAATTACACAATATTTTGGTTTAAGTTTTTGGAATGTTTTGATTCCATTCATGTATGTTTTTTTTATTTTATGCCCCACATAATTATAAAAAAAATTCTCATCTTCTCGAATCTACCTCAACACCAAGTGGAGTGGTGGACATGGGAATTTCGTTGTTATCAAACCCTCTATAGAACTATTAAAATCAATGTATCTTCCATTGTACGGTGATAAAGGGTAAATGGATTCAGAATTATTGATAGAAGTGATTTATGTGATCCTAAATTCTTAGGGAAGACCTGAATCATTTAGGGTGAGGGATTTTATAAGCATACATGTGAGATTTTGTTTATTTTAGTGAGGCTCTATGGTATCTTTTCAACTACGTGAAGGTATATCTGGAGATTTCATTAGGATAGTGTTTATCTAGTGTTTATTTCATGATTTCCAAAAAATAGTGAGTTTTCTCAAGCTTTTATGCCTTAATTATAGTGACTAAATAGATATAGGGGATTCTAATAATTTTTCATAGTTGGTCATCTTCTTCCTATGATGGTTGTAAATGATGATGAAAAATTATGTTTTGTTAGTGGTCATATTGACCATGAATGTTTTATAGCTACAATATCAGGTTGAATACATGTTTCTAAGAGGTAATAATTTAGTCCATTCATATGGAATTTGGATATTCTATGAAGCACATGGTGGGAAGTGACTTTGTTTCATCTGATGGGAACAACAGAGCCCAACCAAATGATGAGTGGATAAAGGATGTGGAAAAGCTAATAGGATATTGTCATTTTAATTTAAAGAAATGATCTCTCTTGTCCCTAATGTGTCAAGATCCTAAGTTTAATCTCCCAAGGTTTTTCCTATATTTCATACTTTTAGGAAATATTCAAAAGTTTTGTAAGATGTGATATAAGAATAAGTATCTATATTAATACTTATAAGGATATATTTATTTATAAAATTCCATTAATTATTAAATTTTGGTTTGAGATTTTAGATTATTAGATGATGGTGTTGTGATTAATGTTGTTTATTCTATTATTGTATTTTTCTTTTTAAAGTATTTAATGATGTTTTATATAATTCATTTTTACTATTTAGGTGGCTATGAGTCTATATTTGATGAGAATCGTTGCTTGGATGATCATACATTAAGTGTTAGAAATGCACCTATTGTTTGTTTTAAGATTTTGGGTTTCTCATAATTTGGACGTGAGAAAGACCTTTGGTTCCTGATTTAATAACTAGGTTTTTTGATCCACCTATTGAATTTTTATAAAATCTAGTGTTTAGATTATTCCATTTGGGATCCTCTATCTATGGTTAATCTGGTTCTTGATCCTATGTTATCTGAATGATTCATGTCCTGATGTGAGAACTCGTGTTGTTATTTTGAGGATTATATGGGATTTTCCTTCATTATTTTTTATTTAATTTATTATTCCATGACAGTTATATTCCCTCGTTTTTTTCTAGGTGATTTCAATGTTAAATCTCCCAGTAGTTTTCATGGTGACACTATGTTAATGGAATTATAAATGGATGTGAGGAAATTTTAGGAATACAATTGTTCATAGGTCCATTGTTTGATGAATTTGTTTAATTTTTTCATGAAGGGACTTGAGGAAATATATAGATGAATTGATTGATCATATTTTGAATACATTGTTATTATATTTAGGGTCTGTTAATGTTAAACATTTATCTTTGGTTTTGGCCTCATTAGATCATTCATTTTCATTTGATTTATTTTTTGTTCATGGACTTTCTAGAAGAATAAATTGGAAAAATGAGGAGAACTATGGCACTCATATCATAACATTCCCTATATTATTTAATCTTGTGTTTTTCTATGTACCATTTGATCTTGGGAAAAAATTTTGTAATTTTTTATTCTTTCATTATGTTTCAAAGTTTACCCACACTATTTTGGGGTTTTACAATGATGACCATGCATTTGTGGATATAATGGGGAAGGTGTTTTTAAACATTTCTTCTAGATGGTTTTTCTTCTATAGAGATTACATGATAAACCGTGTGATACTTTTTTGTCATTGGTAGTGTAACGTCCCTAACCTGGAATCCAGTAAACTAGTTCCTTGTTCTAGTTCACCACAAGACCTCAATCATGCATCCTTGTATGATAGAGTTTTCAAACTACCAGTGAGGGTCTAAAATTCATGTGTGGAGACTATACCCTCTTTACGAGTGTATTCTATAGTAGAAAATAGATATAATAATGAAAACAATATCCAATAAAAAATTCAAATGTATAAATAACCATCTCTGAAAATAGGGTACAAACCACAACCAACAGTCAATATGTCATGTCATGATGTAGTTCTAAGTGGAAAAAACCAAAAATAGAGGCAAACATCAAAATCCCCAAAATGGTTCTGACTTCGAGTATGGATCCTCATCCATGCATATCCCATGCCTGAATCAAATCTTTAGAACTGACCCATCGCCTATATCTGAACATCCAATAATGGAGTCTTCTTAGGTACCCAATGGATACGTGAGTTGGGGGTTATTACAACTCAGTAGGCCACCACTAACGGTGTCTAAAAAATATCAAGTCTAGAAAATAGTTTAGGAAAATATAAAGTGAATGGTAAGATAAGAAAAATGACAACTTGGGTTCCATTAGATAACCAAGTACACATACACTATATCTATATTTATCACAAATTTCATCATTCATACCATATTCATTACATAATTTCTTTTTATCATGTGTTACATGGGTTATGAACTTACATATTCTAAACTTGTATCTAAGGAAAATATCACTATGAATCAGGGAATAAATCATGTCCCTATATCATCAGGGATAACATATCAAAATATGACAATGACCTTACCTAAAATCCTCAGTTTGAGTGGAATTGAACCATCATTAGAATATATCCTTCATCCCCTTCCCTAACCCGTGCATTTTTGGATGAAGTTTAGAACCTCAGTCTAACTCGACCCTTGGGCATAGAGCCTCATGTCAATACCTCACACTACCAAAACCATGTTCTCATGCTTATTTTTTCACTCACTACACATATACCATACCAAAACCAAACTACCAATTCCAACAGAAATCATAATCAATAAAAATAAATATGGTAATTGACATTTTTTCATACCACATTAACATATTTATCATTTTGATTGTATATACATTTATCCTGATTCTCACTTCCCATGCCTCAAACCATTAAGTATATTCACCAATCTGATATATTAGCTAATGTTTTCTAATTACCATACATTATCACATTTATTCTAATTATCATTTCACAGGAATTTTTTCTCCTTATGATTTTCATGTAAAATTTGTATATCATATAGCACAACCACTCTATTACATTCAAACCTTTAGGTATACCCCATAATTATCATGTACTAACCAATTCAACATATTCATCAATTCCCTTATTACATCCCATTTTACATATTACCAATTTTCTAATTTCATTTCCATTTTCAATTTCACTATTTCACATGCACTAATCCTCATAGGAATTCTTAACAAAGTTCATTAAGCATTTAACATAATATCCTTAAACCCAATTTTCCAATTTTTTGTCATACCAGAAAAATAATTATTACAATATCACCCTACGAACAACTATTGTTATTTTATTTTCATCTTAATCAACCAATAAATCATATTATTCCTGGGCTTCTCATTATTACTCCACAATGATTCACTTAAACATAACATTCTCTATGTTTTAGAATGTTGGTGCACCCCATGGGTGGCCTAAAATAGTCAATCCATCGTATATGCATCCCACATGGACCATTAAGGATTCAATTTATAATTTAGACACCCATTTTACCAGATCACACTAAAGGTACGAAGAACATAATAAGAGTGGCACAAGAACACACTTCTATATGAACATATCTATATAAAAACTATGTGATATAACATGTAGAACACCTACCTAAAATAATATGATGAATGAACTCCTAATCATGGAATTATATAGAGATTCAATAATCGCTTTAATCCCCAACCATGATTCTACAGGAAAATAGAGTTTATGAGATTTGGAAGAATATTGGAGAAACTACAAACCCTAATCTTAAATAGACAAGCAGAAGGAGCACTAAACTTACCAGGGGCATCAATCCATGACCAACAATGCTCCAAAAAGCCAGGAATTGAAGGGTAACCACCCTTAGGATATTTTGTTCGATTTGGTTCATTGCTAGGGTTGGGAGGGGGAGAAATGGGAGTGGAAATCAGGTGGGAAATAAAAATCATGCAATGGTAATTTTGTAAATTTACCCAATATTACTAGGCCACAAGGTTTACTCACATGATTTTCCATACCATTCAAAGATCATGTGTAATCCACCTCCTAAGTGAAGATGGGTTTCACATTTACCTATGAAGGTTACACTGTTTGATAAAAGATGCACCAACGGTGTGATATGCCACCTTATATGGGTGGACGGTTTTCCTAGGCAAGTTGTACGGTCTAACTAACCATGTGTCAACCTTGAGCCTTGCATAGATTGGCCATATTTTCAATTACATTCATGTTTTAAACACCCAAAACACCTATAAGTCCCCAATTAATCCCAAGAAACATTTCTCTATCCCAAAAATGATAATGAAAAATATATACCAGAATATACATTCATGAAATCCATGATCTTACAACCACACCAACTTATAATGGTTCATCCTTGACCCGTGTTCCTAATTATTACTGGGCTTCCTAACCCAGGAGCTCAAGACATTATTATTTTTTTCCATTTCCCATTTCTGAAGTTCCGTTTTGAATATTACCATGATTCCATAAAAATCAATCCAAGGAATGATCTTTCCCCCACCAAACATTCTCACTATGATCCACCACACTAGCTGGATACTCCTTAAATGACACATCAAAGTTAACAATACTTCAACCACTAGAACTTCATTGGGAAAACATCAGAAATAGTACCTAATTCAAATCACATAGATGTTTAGAACACATAATCATGAAATTGGGGAGGAATCAATCTGCCCCCCATTGGTAATATCCTCTTCCCAAATCATAACCCAAATCAATTGGCCTCATTTTACTCTATTCTCAAAACCCTAATTGTGGCCAAAACATGATATCACCCAAAGGAAAAGAGAGTCTTCCTAGCTATATTTAAAGACTTACATAAATCCAACACTTCTGTCCTGATGATCCCATTCCATAACAATACGTCTTAACACACCCAAAACTCTCTGGGTACTCACCCAGTTAGACTTGTTTCAGTTCTCTCTGTCAGGGCCAACTCGTCAAAACGGTTATCACTCAAGTCCTTCCAACCAAAAAATATGATAACATCATCAACCAACCAATAGTATGTTATGGTTACATCCCAATATTGGCCTCCATAATTATTGTTAGAACCTCTCAAAAGTACATTACTTAACTATCGATTGGAGGACTAAGATCAACTTTTCCTCAATCAAGTACATCATCATTCCCAAAAACTCCTCTGCATCACAAATACCAAACCAGATGTTGGTCACAATTCATCACACCTATTCCCATTTTACTTATCTAGTTGGACCACCCCAACCGGCTTGTCCCATAACACCTATCATCCACTAATGAAACACTATTTATTTTCACATTTCCAAGTCACTTACTAACTTTAAGACCATCATTACCACCCAACACACCTAACGAGGTCCTTCCCTAACTTCTGATAGAATTTCACCACCATGGCATCACTTCCCTCTAAACCATCATCAGGATTCACCACCCCCATTAAACTTCCCCACGAAACCACTCATACTTCATAAATATATTAAGAATGATACTTCTCACTCGTACACATTATGAAATTTGAAATTTACTTCTCTCCTAAAAACATCCACCGAAGGTGATTTATGGATTTCGGTATATGCCCCAAATTCCTAACTGAGTCAAGATATCCCTAGATGAATCACCTTGGAACTCTTAGCTTCACCAATGTCATGAAATTCCATCACATGGAAAAGGTTCCCTCAAAAATTAGGGTATTCTAATACCACACAAATATACTTACTCGAGTCTACTCCAAATTCTGTTGGAGTTATAAAACCCAACTCCTCTTGCCACAAATGGTAGTCATGTCTTTCCATCCCCTTTAATAGATTAACACAAGCATCTCAAAACAATTTAGAACTACCCTATTCCCAAGTCGACCACTTGGCTCAATAATCCACTATAAATTAGGCCCCCTGGATTTCTTCAGTGGACCACAATGTGTACCTCATGTGTTTCTCATTGGAATCCTGATTCTACTAAATAAATTAGACATTATCCTCCACACATCCAGGACAGATTTATTACTCCCCACCATAGGAGATTCGTTACCATTTCTCTCAATGATGGATTCCTACCACCATAGTTTACACTCTATCACAAGGAAAACCCCCAAAAATTATATATGTATTTCTTGTTTTCCCAAAAAAACAAAATGAATATCACCCAGAGCCCATTCTCAACTTCCGTGACTGACACCCTTGGTGTTTATCACCACTTGGTCCATCCCAAGGACCTCACCTAAAAACCATTGATGGTGAACAACCCACCATTAAGATTCACACATACCTACCCCGTAAGCATAGACTACATTATGTCCCTCATCCAACCAAAACACCATCAAGTTTCTAGGTTTAAATCTATAACATCTCAACTCACCTGGAACAATGTAATGATATTGGGCATGATCATCACTAGCTAAGGAACATTAAAGTTGTAGAAGAAGGCCACAATACACTTCTACATTTCTGAATTCACCTCTTAATATGTGAAACCATGATCGACCAAGGATCCCAAACTTCTTTACTATACACATCTCATCAGTACTTAACCACCACTACTCAAGAGTGATTGCTAATAAAGACTCTCCACCATAGCAGTAGCATCTTTCAATTAGCCATGAACCAACATTCCTTGTGGCACTACTTTCACCTCAATACGCGATATCATTTGGTGTGTCCCTGATGGTTAAAAACCAAAGCACATGGTCTACCACACTAATCCAACCAAATGTCTCTAAATATCCAACATTTACCTGAGCATAAGACACCGCTTTCTTATTCACTGAACCACACCTCTTGGTTAGTCGACCTCATCAACCCCATGGAATTCTCAATATCTCACCCAACATCCAAACCATTCATGCAAAAAAATCTCATTCATGCGACCACCCATACTTTGGGTGTCACCTTCAAAACAAAATAATCAATCCTAATGTTAGTCACCCTTGTATCTTCATCTTGTAAACAACATCGAGACCTTCATTAATCTTCATACAAAATGATCATTAAGGAATCCATATGATACAACCCCTCGAAACAATCCTTACATCCCACCACAAGCACTATGGTGCCCTTATGAAAGAACTCGGCCACAACTATACCATTTACAAAAACATGATGGTACTCATTATACCTCGATTACACCTTTGAAACATCTCCCATGCTTCATATTCCAAGGCACCTACACCTCTGTGCTAGCCTCCAATGAGGTCACCCTTGATTTTTCCTCAAATTTTCAATGTATAACCACCACTCGAGTCACATCACCAACCATCAATCCTCCCTCATAGCCCTGTAAACCAAACCCTATCCTGGTAATAATCTTTGTGTCCACCATCAAAGTCCAAAACATCAAATTGTATGACACACACCCACAAGCACTATGAACACCATCTGAATTATCTCATTGGTTAGGTTGATGGTCGAATGATATCAACCCCCCTAAATTGGATTCACGGCATGAAAAACTCATTAGTACTCTTCCTAAAACACACACGTTTAGTAATGAACCATATAATGATTGAGAATGACACTCTCACCCCTATTCTGATACACACTGTGCATGTTAAACCAAGTAGCCATTTATTATAGGTTCAACTTCAAAGGTAACCATACACGTACATCGACACTAAGATCCAAACGTATTCTTCAGGATCCAAGACATAAATCGCAAGGTCCCTACTCATGACATAACCAAAAAATGGGAACCATATTTAAGGTACATCATGAACTCCATAATATCACAACCCACATTGATTTTCACAATAACCTTACCGAACAACATCTCATGACCGAAAGGCCACAACCCTTCTAATGGTTCCCTAATCACAACTCCCATGCCATATTTCTCACAACCCAAATAAAAGGCCCCAATATAGGGAACTATCACTACCCCAAACCATCCATGAAAGGGTTGAATCAAAAACACAATGGATACCCACTACCCGGTTCACCCAAGTGTTTCATCATTACCCATACTTTTTATAATTAATTTCACCATTTTTTAACTCATGAATTCAAATTTTAAACACTCATTCACCCAATGTTTTTGAGGTCCTTTCCTTATTCATGACTATTATCCAAAACATTCTCCTTAAAAACACTCTAATGAATGATCGATACTTTTAGTCGCATGTTGAATAGTTCTTATAGCATTAACCTTAATCAACACATTTTTCATACACTATCCCAACAATAATCATCACATGTTGAACACTACCTTATATTATACCTATCGTGGGTCATGGTCAACATGGGCTAACTATTTTACTTGATCAGAGGTCTTTCATCAGAATCCCATTTTAAATCATTTTCACTTTCACAATTAAAATATATTCTCTTAATCACATTCCCCATTTCACAACTCCTGAAAATACTCATTTTCACTCATTTAACTATTTCATTAAGTAAAATTATTTTACCATTTTACCAAAACTTTGCAGACCACTTTATTTAAGAAAACATTTTCTTCAAATATTCTAAAGAACTAAAATGTATTCCACTACACTATGTTTTCCCCGCACACCCATCCCATTAATGAATGTCATGATGTATTCTACCTATATCCTTAGGTTCATAAAATGATGCATGAATTCACAACCTCATGCCATCCATCCAAGAGAAAAATATAATAAATCAGTCAAATCACAAAATATGTGCATCCCCCAACTGTGAAATATCATTCAACTATAATAAAACACATTAGAAACAATAATTACAACCCTCTGTAACATTAGGTGTCGCCAATAAATGGGTTAGATACTCCCAAGAACAATCTCATTTCAAAGTCCTGACACTTCCTAACTGCCAATATGCCATACCCAAATAGTAAAAAAAAATAATAAGTAAACTCCTCTAATACCAATTCGTAAAATCCACAACCTAGAAGACACTAAACTGGTGCCCCGAGTCGGGTCTCTACATGACCTTAACCATTCCTGTAAGAACCTAGGTTTTAAGCCAGTAAGACTTTGAAAATTTCTTTGATGTTATTCAGGATTAGGGTGTTCAGACGGCATGAGCCCTGGTGTGGCCAAAATTAAATTTTTAGTTTGTTCACACTGGACACACCAAATAAACAGAATAACTCCTAAACGGTTACTCATATGGAAAAACCAAAGGCACTGTTGAGTCTAAAGCGTGTTGTTTACCCTAGGAGGGGTGTAGCTTTTGTTGGTGTGTCCCTTCTGTGGAAAACGCCACCAGGGGCGTTTTCGTAATTTAGAGGCCTCGGGCATGAACTTTACAACTTTTGAATGGAGACTGGGATTAAAATATCGAGACATCTGTTGCACTCAGAATGTAGATATTACCCTAGGGGCTACATAACCCTGACCCTGTCGAAAGTTCGGGTATGGGCCTATTGGTATGTGCTTAAAAATTAATTAAATTTTTAATTAATTCCCTACTTAAACACCTCCACCCGCTCCCCCTTCTTCACCTTCATTTCTCCCTCATGGAAGCTCTCTCAACAAAAGATCAAGCTCCCTTAAGCTTCTTCTCCCCTCCGGAAAGGCAGTGGTGGCTCCGACGGATCATTCGTGAAGCTACGGGCTATGCCCAGCGACGTAGGAGTTTGTGTTTTCATTTTTTAATTTACACATCTTCCTTGAATTAAATTCATTGCGTCAAAATGATTTCTAATCGTCAAGCGAAGAACATAGATTCATAGGACTGCATCCGAGATTTTCGACGATCATTTAGGATAGAATTTTTGAGTCCCAGGGTGTCCAGGGTGCCCCTGGGAAGTTTTCCGGCCAATGTTCTTGGTTTTTTGGTGGTTCTAGGGGTTTCTAGTGGGCTTTAGGTACTCTGGGATGTAGTTCGGCGGCGGCGCGACTCCCAGGCGGTGGCGTGGTCCCGGGCGGCGGTGACGTGGTCCCAGGCGGTTTCACGGTCCCAGGCGGCGGTGGCGGTCCCAGGTGGCGGTGGTGGGTTCCTAAGCGGCATCGGCAGGATCCCAAGTGGCAGCGGCGGGCTCCCAGGAGGCGGCGGTGGGCTCCCAGGTCACCGGTGCGGAGCACGACGAGGGTCGCGGTGCGCGACCCCGAGCGGGACACTAAGGCCCGCAGAAGGCAGGTCTCTGCGCGGGACAGCGACCGGCCACGAGGGTCGGTCGCCCGGGTGGACCGCTGGTCAGCAACTGGGCCACGCAGAAGGGCAGCGGGCCACCGCTATGGACCGGGCCGGCCGGCGTGGGTCGGCCCAGGTCGGGTGGACCGGCTGGACCGGGCCGGTCCAGCCCTAAGGGGTTAGCCCCTATCTTCGGACACCCGTAACTTTCACTACAGGTGTCCGTTTTGCGTGTTGTATTTGGAGTCGCAATCCTCGGTTTGAGACCGAGTTTTTGAGACAGTCTCGGAGATTTTTAATTCCCAAGACGGGGGCTCGGTGTTGCCACGTGCCCGTTAAGTATTGTTTAACGCCTTGCCGGGATCCTTCTTTTGGATGGAGCAAACACATCCGAAGTCTATTTTAGGCACCGTCAATGGCGTTGTAACTCTGTCATCAAGGAGATGTAAACCAGGGCAGTTTCAGGCATTGAAGCCAAATTTTATGTGTGGGCCCCACGGGCTGTCTTTTAAGCTGTGAGCAGCGTTTTGTGACTTTTTCATCAGACATCCGTTCAGGGCGAATGAGTAGTCATTTGGCATGTTTTTCTGAGAGCATCGTGATGTCTCAGTGTAAACAACCTCTTTCGGGACTGAGTTGTGGGCCCCACGAGACGTCGTATGGGCATAAAGAGGTGTTGAATAACTTTTTCGTTGGGAGTCCATTTCCAGCGAGTAAGTAGTCTATCTCGCATGTTTTTTCACAAGGATTACAATGGTGTAATCTATTTGGGAGTGTGGAGCCTCTTTATAAATCTCATTAAATGTGGAAACATGAAACGTCATTGGTCAGTGGTTCCTTTGATGCAGTCTGACACAACGCATGGTCGCGATATTAACGACACCCAAAGATGGTTCGGGCAGTGTGGAGTTATCAGACCAGTTCAGGGTTTACCCTCTAGTGGGACTGGGCAGTGGGTTACCCACTGGCATATCAGGTTTTACCCTCTAGCGAGGCTGGGGAGTGGGATACCCATTGACCTTAGGGTTTACCTCCCAGCGCTTCTGGGGAGTGGGTTACCCATTGAATTTAGGGATTACCCTCATGTAGGGATAGGCAGTTGCTCACCCGACGACCTTTTGGGGTTTACCCTCCATTTGGGCTGGGAAGTGGGTTACCCGACGCCTTCTTTCAGACTCATCCCTTTCTATGATACTAGTGAGGGACTTTTCTTTGTGGTTACTAGAGAAGGATACTTTGTTCTGCATTTCAGCGATGAGATAGCTTTGATGCCTAGTACTGATTGGCATCAGTGATGGATATCCTTGGAACTGTTGGCCACTTTTCCTGGGCGAATCTTGGAGTTAGATATCCCCTTACACACTCGTTTGGGTTTCTTTTTGAGCATATATTGTTCCCACTCCTAGGGTTCAGTTACTCTCCTTCTATGAGGGGTGAAGACATGTGGGTTATGCAACGTGCTTTCCATGTCTAGATCCTCTGGGTTGGGAGGAGTCTACTTCCTTTCTTTTTTGGGGTTGAGCTGCACTCTCTCTATTGTACTCTTACAGTGTTCTTTGTTCTGTCTACTGCTCACCGTTTAAGTACCTCCTTTGTTGCTCCCTTGAGTTTTTGGGGCATCCTTCTGAGTATATTTATACTTACCCCTACTTTGGATTTTCTTGCACTTGGTGTGCCCTTTCAGAAGATGGACAGGTCGATCAAGACTATAGAGGAGTATAGAGGACACCTGAGCTTGGGTTGCGTTCAGTGGTCGTAGTAGGACTTTCAGGTGTGAGACTCGCCAGCTGTTTACTTTTTTTACCTGTTATCGGGTTGTGGAACCTTTCGGGTTGGGCGCATGTTTTCCCCTTTTTGTGTTCAGTATCTTGTCAGTACTTTTCAGAACTTTACTTCTTTTTCTATTTAGAGGTTGATGCATGACTGTGGTTGGTATATAGTTGTTTTTCCTTTGGTTTTATTTTTACTCTTTACTTCTGCATTGAGTGGGTTGTGTGGGTGTACAGGTACTTAGGAAAAGGCCTCCCCGGGATTGTTACGCCTTCTGCGCTTGTAGCCAGCCCCTGGATTATGGAGGCGGTCTTGCGGTAGTTGCAGCTCAAGACCGGTAGGGTCAGGTCTTGACAAATTGGTATCAAAGGTGGTTCGTTCCTTGGGGTGTTTTTCGGACATCCCTAAAAAGGAATTGGTTGGTATTTAGGGAAATAGTGTCGACATGTCTCAAGAGTGGCTCTTAGGCTAGAGAGTCCAGTGATGGTACGGGTGGTCGACATATCCATTCACCAGGACCCTGATAACCCGCTTGTTTGGCACACTGAGACTCTTGTTTTAGGGAACTTTGGAACATGCATCTAGTAGGATTGAGTATCTAGCTATATTTTATGAGTTAGCTCCCCTATGTTATTACAAATATATATATATATATATATATATATATTCTCACATGATCGTGGTAATCCTTGGGCAGCCAACCAAGTTACCCTCTCCAGTTCGTAGTGACGACCAGGCGAGCAATGAGGCATCAGTTCAGGGACCCCCACATGATCCACTTCAGCCCAGTGCTTCAGCAGTAGCCCCTCCACCAGGAGAGTGGTAGTTAGTACCGGTAGAACAGGCCGAGGTTGAGCACGGACTAAGTGCGCTCCGAGACTTCCAACATCAGTGGATGAAAAAGTTTCGTGGGGACCCGAATCCCCAGGTAGTGAAAGACTGACTAAACTCCATGGACTGACTTTTCAGGCTGGTACAGATTCCATCGGACTAGATGGTAGCCTTAGCTACCAGCCTTTTTCTCAGGATAGTCATGCGTTGGTGGAAGTTGGTTATGCAGACCCACAACGAGTCGTCTCTCATTTTAGATAGCTTCCAGCAGCTCTTCCGAGAGGAGTACTCCCCCTCTTATTTAGGATCTATTCAGATTCAGGATCTTCTAGAGATAAAGTAGGGGGGATGACCGTGGCTCAGTACTCGGCCCGGTTTACCGATCTGACATGCTACTCAAAGGATATGGTCCGCGATAGTTACTTTCGGGCATAGAAGTTTGAGAAGGGTCTTCGCAGGGGGATATGTGCTAGTGTAGTGCCCCTGTACATCCCTACTTATGTCTGGGTGCTAGAGAGGGCGCTCAGGATAGAGAGATTCTTGGCTGAGGGGCACCAGCTGATAGGGCCTAGCAATGGCCGTTTCAGAGAAGAGTCTTCGGTAACAGGAAGGCGGCAGAGGAAAGAGCCTCAGTCGAGGATACCCTTCCGTGAGTAGACTAAGGGAGAGGGTCGTACACCGCAGTGATTCCGTAGAGCACCAGGGAAGTCAAGAGAGATTCGGTGCTATGATTGTGACGGACGGGGTCACCTATCACGGGACTGTCCGACCATGCGTACCAAGCAGATGTGGCAGGCAGTGGGTGCACCGCTGCGGAAGAGGTTGCGTCGTGACCTGGGATCCCCCAGGCGAGGATAGGGTGTCCCTCAGAGAGGCGTTTTAGGCAGAGCAGTAGGACCTAGTGGTGGGGGATGGCATTTCGAGGTCCTTCCACTGCCACCCCCAGGCGGCCCACGCCAGGCTTAGGGAGCTAGCAGTAGGAGCTGCGGGCAGCTTCAGGCTATGTGTGTTCGTGAACCCCAGCACCTGAGATGGTCTAAGGTACGCTTTTTGTTTACTCTATACTTTCTTTGGTACTACTAGACACAGGCGCCAGCCACTCCATTATATCACTGCTTTTGGTACGGGAGTTGGAGCTTCCAGTAGAGGCGCTGACAGCTGCACTTAGCCTCGAGGTTCCTACGGGAAGTGCCTCGTTGGTGACCTTTGTCTACAGATAGTGTGAAATGTCATTTGGAGGAGAGAGTTTCATGTGGTACCTACTCTTAATCATGATGAAACCTTGTGATTTTATCTTGGGTATGGATTGGCTTTCCATGGTTCACGCCCAGATTGATTATCAGCACAGACTAGTCAGATGCATTCATTCTGAGGGGATGAGGTTCACCATCCTTGGTGAATGAGACCCTATGGTGGAGCAGATGGGTAATCTGAGCAGGATACCACGACCTTTTTCTCATCAGTTGGTGAGAATGGATCTTGAAGCAGAAAACTCTATAGGCACCTGGATCCCTACCGTTGTAGAGGAATACATGGACGTCTTTCCTGAGGATGTCCTAGGACTACCTCTATGGTAAGAGATGGATTTCTGCATTGACTTGCAGCCGGGGACTACCCCGATATCATGTGTAGAATATCGGATGGAACCCATAGAGATTTTGGAGCTACGACTTCAGCTGGACGACCTTTGTGAGAAGGGATTATTCAAGTATAGTATGTCCCTCTCGGAAGCACCAGTTTCATTTGTGAAAAAGGAAGATGTAATTTTGTGGATTTGTGTGGATTATCATCGCCTGAATCATGACATGATAAAGAACAAGTACCCTTTGCCGAGGATCAATGACCTCTTATACCATCTGAGAGGTGAGAAGTGGTTCCATAAGATTGATCTTCGATTCGGCTACCACCAGTTGCAGGTTCGTGATGCTGACATCCCGAAGTTGCCTTTCCTTTATCATTATGTGCATTATGTGTTTCTGATGATGCCCTTTGGCATGATGAATGCCCTCATCATTTTCATGGCATTGATGAACCAGATCTTCCAGCCGTACTTGGACCGGTTTGTGGTTGTCTTTATTTACGACATACTCATCTACTCTGTGACGGAGTAGGAGCATGCGGAGCATTTGAGGATGGTCCTAGACTTTCTTCGGGAGCACTAGATGTATGTGAAGCTATCGAAGTGTCAGTTATGGATTCATGAGGTACACTTTCTGGGGTATGTCATTACGGAGCAGGGATTGGTCGTAGATCCCAAAAAGGTAAAAGAAGTACATTATTGGGAGCCACCCAAGAATGTGTTAGATGTGTGGAGCTTCCTTGGTTTAGCAGGGTAATACAAGAGGTTTTTGTAAGATTTCTCCAGGATTGCTGCCCCTTTGACTGCATTGATACGGAAGGGATGACCATTCACTTGGTCTGATAAGTACCATAAGGCCTTCGAGGAGTTGAGACAGAGGTTGACTAGTGCTCAAGTGTTGAGGCTGCCAGAGGAGGGCATTGAGTTCATGGTGTACTGCGACGCTTCAAGAGCTGGGATCAGGTGCGTGTTGATGTAGCAGTGGGTGGTGATTGCATATGGGTTGAGGCAGTTGAGGTCCCATGAGCCTAATTATGCAACACATGATTTGGAGCTGGCAGTGGTGGTCTTTTCCTTGAGGCTATAGAGACACTACATTCTGGGTGATCATTGTGTGGTCTACTTAGACCACTAGATCCTCAAGTACATCTTCACTTAGAGGGATTTGAATCTGAGGCAGAGGTTCTAGATGGAGTTTCTGCAGGACTATGATTTCGAGATAGTCTAAACTCCAAGGAAGGGATATGTAGTAGCATATTCCCTTATCAGGAAGTCCTCGGCTCGTCTTTTTTGGGAAGCTTTAGAGTATTTGGCTTCCCTGCGGCTAAAATTGGTGGAGAAGGAGGGTACAACTTTCCTGTAGTCTATGGTTTTGTCTCCTTATCTTCTTGAGCGTGTGAGAGAGTTGCATCTAGGGGATGTTGATAGTGAGGTACTGCGTGATCAGATATCCACAGGAGATGCGCCCAATGGGTATTCTGAATGAGGGAATCATGGGATCCTGTTCTAGGGGAGAGCTGTAGTACTAGTGGAGATGTGGGAGGAGGTGATGTTGGAGTTCCACACTTCTCCCTTGGCAGTACATTCCAGTGTGGGGAAGATGTATAGAGACCTTTAGCGGTAGTTTTGGTGGTCTGTCATGAAGCGGAGCGTAGCTGAGTTCGTTTCTCGGTGTCTTACTTGTCAGCAGTTGAAGGCAGAGCATCAGGTTCCGGAAGGGTTGTTGCATCCCCTTGATATCCCAGAGTGGAAGTGGGATGGAATATCTATAGACTTCGTCATAGGGATTCCGCGCATAGAGAAGGGCCACGATTCCATTTGGGTGATAGTGGACCGGCTCACAAAGTTGGCACACTTTCTTTCCATCAGGCAGTAGAGTTCGGTGGAGGGTTTAGGGCAGTTGTATGTTTGGGAGATCATCTACCTTCATGGAGTAATCACGATGATCGTCTCCGATCGTGACGCATGGTTTATGTCATGTTTGTGGTGAGGCCTATAGGAGGCATTCGGGACTCGGATGCGGATGTGTACAGCTTTTCACCCTTAGATGGACGGGAAGACCGAGCGCATTATAAAGTTGTTGGAGGATATTCTCAGGGCGTGCATGTTAGACTTTGGCCTAAGATGGGAGGATCACCTGCCCTTGGTGGGGTTCGCGTATAACAACATTTACCACTCTAATATCGGCATGGCACCTTTTGAGGCCCTTTACAGGAGACACTATAGGTTACCATTGTACTGGACGGGGGTCAGGGAGACCTCCCTCATGGGCCCAGAGTTGGTGTGGGTGATGACAGAGAAGGTGCAGGTCATTCATGAGAGGATGAGGACGGCTCAAGGCCGACATAAGTCTTACAAAAATCCTCGTCGCAGGCCTCTAGAGTTCGATAAGGGGGACCATGTCTTTCTGAGGTTCTCTCAGCGGCGTGGGACGTAGAGATTCTACCAGGGAGTAAAACTGTCCCTGAGGTTCATTGGGCCCTTTGAGATCATACGTAGGGTCGGTGAGGTGGCCTACCATCTTACTCTGCCCCCACAGTTGGAGAGGGTGCATGACGTATTCCATGTGTCGCAGATGAGTAAATACATGCACGACCCCATGCACATTATCGACCGGGGGGAGATGGACATTGAGGATGGAGCCACCTTTGTGGAGATCCCGATGGCGATTGAGGACTGGTAGGAGCGGACACTGTGTGGATAGACCATTCTGTTGGTTCGTGGGCTGTGGCAGCATGGGAGGGTACAGGAGAGCACCTGGGAACGAGAGAGCCAGATGCAGGCTCAGTATCCCGAATTGTTTTTGTAGTTTTGTTTTTCAGGGAAGAAAAACTTGAATGAGAGAATGATGTAAGAACCTGGGTTTTGAGTTTGTAACACATTGAAATTTTCTTGATGTTATTTCAGAGCAGGGAGTTCAGACGGTGTGTGATTCCGGGCCTCGGTGTGGTCGAAGTTAAATTTTTAGTGTGATCACACTGGAAAATCCAAATAAATAGAATAAATCCTTAAGGGTTTCTTGGACGCGAAAACTGAGGGAACTGTTGAGTCTGGAGCATTCCGTTTACCCTATGAGGGGTGTAACTTTCACAGGCGTGACCCTTCTGTGGAAAATGCCACTAGCGGTGTTTTCTTAATTTAGTGGCCTGGGGAGTGAACTTTTCAACTTCTGAATAGAGGCTCGAATTAAAATTTTGAGACCACCATTGCGCTCAGAATGTGGATTTTACCCTAGGGATGGCTTAACCCCAACCCCGTTGAAAGTTCGTGTATGGGCCTACTGGTAGGAGTTTAAAAATTAATTAAATTTTAATTAATTCCCTAATTAAACACCTCCACCACCTCCCCCTTATTCCCATTAATTTCTCCCTAGAAGAAGCTCTCTCAACTATAGAGCAACCTCCCTTAATCACCTTCTCCTCTCCGGTAAGGCGTCGGTGGCTCCGGAAAACCATTCGTGAAGCTACGGGCTACGCCCAGCGAGGTAGGAGTTTGCATTTCTGTTTTTTAATTTCTGCATCTTCCATGAATAAAATTCATTGCATCAAAATTTCATCCAATAATCGAGCGAAGACCATAGATGCGTAAGGCTCAATCCAAGATTTTTGATGCTCTTTTCAGATAGAATTTTAGAGTCCCGGGGTTCCCCCAGGAAGTTTTCCGGCCAATTTTCCATGTTTTTCGGTGGTTCCAGGGGTTTCTGGCGGGCTTCAGGCAGTCCAGTGTGGCGGCCGGTGGCAGTGAAGTACCCAGGTGGCGGCGCGGTCCCAGGCGGCGATGGCACTATCTCAGGTGGCGGCACGGCCGCAGGCCGCGGCGGCGATCCCAAGCGGCAGCAGCGGGCTCCAAGGTGGCGGCGGCGGGCTCCCAGGTTGTCGGTGCGGGGCGCGACGAGGGTCGCGGCGTGTGACCCCAAGCAGGTGACTGAGACCCGCTAAAGTTGGGTCTCCGTGCGGGACAGTGACCAGTCATGAGGGTTGGTCGGCCGGGTGGACCACGGGTAAGCAGTTGGGCCACGTGGAAGGGTCGCGGGCCGGTCCAGCCCTAAGGGGTTTTCCCCTATCTTCGGACACTTGTAACTTTCAATACGGGTGTCTTTTATGCATTCCATCTATAGAAATGTAATCATCAGCTCAAGACAGAGTTATTAAGATGGTCTCGGGGATTTTTAATTACCGAGATGGGGGCTCGGTGGCACGACACACTCGTTAATGATTATTTAGTGCCTCATCGGGATCCTTCTTTCGGATGGCGCGAACACATCCGAAGTCCATTTTAGGCACCATCAGTGGCATTGTAACCCTGGCGTCGAGGCGATGTAGACCAAGGTGGTTTCACGCATTGAAGACAGAGTTGAGGCATGGGCCCCAGAGGCCGTCTTTTAAGCTGTGAGTAGCGTTTTGCGACTTTTTCATCAGACGTCCGTTCGGGTTGAATGAGTAGTCGTTTTGGCGTGTTTTTCTGAGAGAATCATGATGGCATGGTTTGCCCGACCTATTTCAGGACCGATTTGTGGGCCCCACAAGATGTCGTATGTGCATAAAGCAGTGTTGAATAAATTTTTCATCGGGAGTCTATTTCCAGTGAGTAATTAGTCTATCTCGCGTGTTTTTTGTGTGGATTACAACGGTGTAATATTTTTTGGTGTGTGGAACCTCTTTAAAAATCTCATTATATGTGGAAACATGAAAGGGCATTGGTTAGTGGTTCCTTTGACGCACTCTGACCCAACGCACGGTCGCAATGTTAGCGACACCCAGAGATAGTTCGGGTAGTGCCGAGTTATCAGACCAGTTCATGGTTTACCCTCTATTGGGGTTGGGTAATGGGTTACCTACGGGTGTATCAGGGTTTACCCTCCAGTGAGGCTGGGTAGTGGGTTAACCGTTGACCTTAGGGTTTACCCTCCATCATGGTTGGGAAGTGGGTTACCCATTGACTTTAGGGTTTACCCTCTAGCAGGGCTGGGCAGTGGGTCACCTGATGACCTTTTCGGGTTTACCATTCTGCAGGGCTGGGTAGTGGGCCACCCGACGACCTTTTGGGGTTTACCCTCCAGTTGGAATGGGTTGTGGGTTACCCGATGACTTCTTTCAGACTCAACCCTTTCATTGAGGCTAGTCTGGGACTTTTCTCCGTGGTTACTAGAGTGGGGTCCTTGGTTGCGTGTTTCATCTATGAGATAACTTTGATGTGCGGGACAGATGGGCATTAGTGATGGATATCCTTCAAACTATTGGCGACTTTTCCTGGGCAGATCTTGGAGATAGAGATCCCCTTACACACTCATTTGGGTTTCTTGTTGAGCATATATGTATATATACACCCTACTTTTGTTCTCACTCCTTGGGTTCAGTTACTCTCCTTCTAGGAGGGGCGAAGACACGTATAGTATGCCATGATATTTTCATGTCTAGCTCTATTTAGTTGGGATGAGTCTACTTTGTTTCTTTTGTTGGGTTGAGCTTCACTCTCTCTATTGTACTCTTACACTGTTATTTGTTCTGTCTACTGCTCACCATTTTAGTACCTCCTTTGTTTCTTCCTCAAGATTTTGGTGCGTCCTTTTGAGTATCTTTATACTTACCCCAGATTGGGCATTACCAGAACTTGGTGTTCCCTTGCATATGACGGACAGTTCGATCGAGACTATGGAGGAGCATAGAGGATAGAGGATCTCCGTCTACGTTCAGTGGTCTTAGTATGACTTTTAGGTGTGAGACTCACCAGTTTTTTACTTTTGTTTACCTATTTTCGGGTTGTGGAACCTTTCGGGTTAGGAGCATGTTTTTTCCTTTTTCTATTTAGTATCTTGTTAGTATTTTTCAGCACTTTACATTTTTTTCTATTTAGAGGCTGATGCATGACTTTGGTTGGGCTATAGTTGTTTGTCTTTTGGTTTTCTTTTTACTTTTCACTTCTGCATTGAGTGGGTTGTGTGTGTGTGTACAGGTACTTAGTCAAAGGCCTCCCTGAGATTGTTACGCCTTTAGCACTTGTCGTCATCCCTTGGCCTATGGAAGCGGGCTTGGGGTAGTTGCTGCTCGAGACTGGTAGGGTCGGGTCGTGGCAGTTACTCCTCGTATGCCAGAGGTTTCCATCTAGCAGTGTGGGTATAAAAGTTAAATGAGGACACTATACACTCTTTACTAGAGTATTCCATATTAGAAAATAAATATAATAGAAGAAACAATATACAATAACCAATGAACAATAAAAAATAACCATATCCCAAACCAAGGTACAAACCACAACCATCAGTCAATATGTCATGTCATGATGTAGTTCAAAATGAAAAAAACCCAAAAATAAAGTGGAAAAATGGAATCCCCAAAATGGCCATGACTCTATTTAAACCGAGATACCAAATGGACAATCAATACCATTTGGTATCTCAGTTTAAATTTTTTTATTTTAAATAAACATGCTCATTTCCAACAATAATTTTTTTACCCCTTTTGGGTCGTTTATCATGATGTTATTTTTTCTCACATTTTGTAGTAATGTGTTTTTATACTATGATTACACGGGATATATGGTACTATTTATTGTGAGGTTGTTTGGGGGTGAGGAATAATCATCGATTATTCCATTCTAGTATTTCTTGAATGGCATATTATTTCACATCACATCATTATTTTTCATAGTAGACATGGTACTAAGTGTGAGATAATCATTTATACTATTCTAGTTTATTCACTAGCTACTTTTAGTCCACCAATATTGCTAAAAAATCGGCCTATAAAGGTGTATCATCCCAATGGGGATTTTGTGGACTAGTCAATGACTTTATTTACGGATTTAATTATATCCCAACAATTAGTACATGAGTGAAAAAATAATAACTGATTAAATTATGGTCATATTAAGGATCTAGTATGGAGTTCCTAACACATTTGATTCCTTAATTGATTATAAATATTGGGGAATTCATTATAGTGCTTTATTTTACCATTTTTAATTTCATATATAAATATATATATATATATATAACATATATCATTCATTAATTTTTTATATTCCCTTCTTTTTTTTGATACCATCATAATTTGATTGAATCATATTTGTTTGGGTTGTTTCCTTTTTAAAATTATTTTTAAATATGTTTGGATGAACATGTTTAGAAATTAAAGAATGTCTTTTAGACTTGTGATGAGTATTTTAAAAAATGGTATTCTGTTTTAATGAATGGTTCATCTAATTTAATGATTATATAGTTTTTTATTTAATTTAAATGAAACAAATAGGTATTCTTGAGAGGTGTAAATGCATCTTTGGGTTTGAAATGTCATATCTCGATGGAGGTATTTTAAATGTGTGTTTCTTAATTTTAAAAAAATAAAGAAATACCTATGAAAGGTAAATTTGAACATGTTGTTTCTTTTCATCTTTTTACAATTTCAAAATCCCAACAGTTTGTTATATTTTAAAAAATTAATTTATGAATTGATTTATAAATTGAATTTCATAACATCAAATTGTGGTTATATACAGGAATATTTATCTCAATCCTATATATTTCAATTTCTCGATCTTCATCTAGATTCAGTATTTTTCTTTAAGGAATACGTGGAGTGTGTTTATTGGTGGTGATAAACCAGAGGCTATATAGTGATGTCTCTAGTCTTTGATTAGTTTAGTTTAATTTTTTTGTAAATATTTCATTTTCTAAGATGCTTTTTCATATAAATATTTTTTGTTTTTTAATCTATCTGCATATTCTATTATATTCATTTATATTTATAGTTTATGTTGTAGGTATATTAAAATGGGTAGAATCACTATCATTAGTTATGACCATTTTGGAATAATAATTTATTTTGGTTTCATATAGGTTTGATATTTCATTGAAATAAAATTTAAGTATGGCCCATGACATACTCTTAGTTGGTTTCTTTTTTATTTAATCCAAATATGTGATGAAAATTTTATGAAATGGATTACTGTGATACCCATTAACTAATTAAAATCCCTTGGGGTTCAAGAATGCACATTTTTTCTTGTGTATATCTAGTTCAGGATCCAAGTCCATGACATCAATAGTTGGTTCACTAAAATTTATATTATTGTATTCATAATGGTGAAAACATCCTCTTCACTTCTTTCTATTTTCATTAACATGATGAGATACCAAGAATAAAGATATATAATTTTAGATATCCCTTTTCTTATTTTATTACCAAAAATTTACTTTGAGATCTCTATATACATCTATAATTTATGGATTAATAGATAATGATGAGCTATGATATTCAACCTATAGCACCTTGAAATATGTTTTTTACATGTAGAATACCTAGTTCATGTATATTATCATACAATCATAATCCATGTTCATCTGAAGAATATTTCTCACATTCTTCCATAGTTATACTAACCCTTTATATTACTCTTTAGCATATGCATAGATATATGGATAAACAATTATATATATAAATATATTTGTTATTTTATTTCACCCCTTCCATCAATATTTTAAGGGTCATCATCTTCAAAACCATAATTATTTAATATCTTTAAACCCTCAGCATGGAAAATATTTTATGGTTATGAAAACATCGATTATAAACTTTCATTTTCACTCTATAAGGTTTTTAATGTATTAGGAAGACATGATTTAGGGTTATAATTGAACATATTTTCTATTAAATATTCAAATACTTATTAAGGAATATATACTTCAATATTTTACGATAAGTACATATATATATATCAGCTTTTATTTTATATAAAATTACTCTATATATTAAATGTTGTGTTTTCAACAGCCATTTCAGATATGTTCCACTCTTTTATAGGTAGTAATTTATATATAATTGGTGTATTTATATTTTATTTTCATGTTTAACTTTGAACAATAGACAATAATTGTTTGATTCAAGATAACTAATTCGACCATCCTTCATTAGTTATTTATATGGCCTCGAAAAAGGGGATCTATCAATTACAAATATCATATAAAATTTGACTATAGAGAGAATAAGAAGAGATAATGGAAGAATATCCTAAAAAACATCTATCATAGAGGATATATATACAATAAATTAAATCATCATACCACTACATGTGTTTAATTTTTATCTTAAACATCTTTTCATCGGGGTGTAAATTTGATGTTATTATCAAACATTCTTTTTAAAATAGTGTGGTTGGAACTAGAAAAAGATACAATAATCATAATTCTGGAGTTGATGTTAATTTCAACTAACTCCACTTTTTTATCAAAAACCTTGTTTGGTAGTTGTGATTTTGTAGGTATTACTTTTTTCTATGGTCTTTATATTCTATGATTCCAATAGTCCTTTCCAACCCAGTGATATTGAATTAACATTCAAAATTCCTATGTTTTCAAAATAATGACATAGAACTATTTGGATGAACACTATTTCCAATCATTTATTCAACTAGGCTGTTTATTTTTCATGGTAAATATGCTAATTTATTCCATCCTCATCCAAACATAAAATATGTCTATATGCATATAGAAATTTATTGGGTATTTCATAAAAACGTTGTGTCACATGGGATACCAATTCTTCTTTCATCCATATAAATTATTATATGAAAATTCATAAAACTATATTTTACCCATATATAGAATTTTAATTGGTTTCATGTTGTCAATCATAATATTTGACATCACATATCTCATTCCAATTAGTATCTCATGAGTATTGTAAATTCATTAGTCATCACATTACTTTCTCACAAATTTCCTCAAGTTTCTATCAATTGAAACAAACAAAAATAAATTCTGTGAAAATAATCAATCATTAATTTTTTTTGGGGAATCATATAACAAAAAATAATAATTATAGAGATTTCCTTAAATTTGAATCTTTTGCATCACCAATATAGTCTTTAGCTTCATCATATATCAGTAATTTTTTGTATAAGTGTTAATCACTTATTTAATCTCATTATTCAAATTTTTTTATAATGGTAATGATAATTAAAAAAACATATCCCTTGAGAGTGTTAAACCAGGTGTATAGTTAGGCCACTTTACTTTGAAGAATTTGATGATCGAGTTAAAACTAAACCAGGTGTTTCTAGTTATTACACCAATATTTATTTATCATAGATCATATATCCAAATTTTTTATGTAGAGAATGATATAATTATTGGGAAACATAATAATATATACCTTACTAAAACATCAGTATTTTATCCTACACATAGTATTTTCCATAGTTTTCTCACTGATGGTTTTTTCCAACTCCTAATCTCTAAAAATTAATACTCACTAGTCTCATGAAAACAATAACTACATCATAGTTTCATATTTAAATATTAAATAATTTTATATAAATATTCAATATATCTCATAATAACACATTCTCAAGGACCATTATAGTTTACTTTCATTAGATACTAGACACAAAATAAACATATTCATAAAAGAGACAAAAAAAATTTGAAATAATTATTTTATCATATGTTTATATTATATACTTCTCTTATATAATAACCTTCCCCATATCCTGAGGATGATAAAGTATAATAATGTGTCAGATCAAATAAATATTAATCATAATAATGAAATACCGCAATCAATGATCTTATGTGAGAGTTTTATTAGCTTAAGGGAATTAGAACACAACTATGTCTTATAGAAATCGTACACCATCAACCAACTCTATAGATAATGATTCATTGTATAAATTTTATTGGCTTAACATATGACTTGTGTATAATCATGATGAAAAAATCCTAATTTATGGAGAATAATAGGAGTAAATAACATAATAATTACACATAAGAAGATACATTGAAAATAAAATAATTTTGAAAAATTACTAATAAAAATAGGTCCACTCATCATGGAAAGGAAATGAAATCATGTTCCCACATAAAATTTTAGACAAGAAACGAGGTCTATGCATAACATTTTTAAAATTTCATAATATTAATGATTCAACAATTAATGTTGTTTACATGAAATCATGTTCACAAAAAAATATAGTTTTCCCATTATATATAAATCATTGCCAATAATATTAGATAGAAATTAAATTAGACTGAATGGACTGAAGGCCTTCATTTTTATTGATTTTTGATAAACCCCCCCCCCCCCCTTCAAGGGATGAGGGGGGGTCCTTACAAGTCTCCTAGGCTCAAGGATTACTTGGATCGTAGGCTTAGAAGATTACATGACCCGAAGGTCTTAGGGAATTCAACCAGACTATCTATAAGGAACTACCCATCCCCAGTATCTGCATCATGATAGTAGCTCCCCACCATCGCATGGTCGTCTGTCTAGGCTTCCTATTCAAGCACAGGCTGGTCCCAATGGCATATCTGTAACCTCTCATTATGAAAAATCCATTTGGATCTACTTTAGTGAGTGCACCTCATCTTAATCCTCTTATGGGGATGCTTCTTTTTATAGTGTTTCTGGGAAAATTGCATGTGGCCCGAAGGCCTTGAGGTAGCCCAAAGGCCTTAAAGGTGGCCCAAAATCCCAACTAACCCAAATGCCTGGGTGGACTGAAAGCATTAAGAACTCTAATCCCAAACCAATGGCCCAAGGTGAATGTATTTACTAAAAATAAAAATGGAAATATGTAAAGTAATCATCAAAATAATAAATGTTAATGATGATAGGGAATTATTTTCCTTCCATGTCTAATAAAAGACATAAAAATTTTACTAATGTTGTAAAACTTAAAAAATAAATTTATTAGAAATAAATTGAAGAGGTTTCATCTCAAAAAAGTATAATTTTGTAAAGGGTAGTGAAAATTATTTGTTTAAAACGTCTTAATGTATCAATTAATCCATCTATAAAATCTTTTTATTGTCAATGAAATGGGAGACATAAAATTCAAAACCATAAATAGAAAAAATGATTTTCATAAAAAAAAATTCTAAAAAAATTAATTAACAAAGAGAAGAAAATTAATAGATAAATGGGAAACCTACGAACTAATTAGTCAAAAATAATATAGATGCTTTTTAAAATATAAGGATCATATAATTTCACTCATTTTAAATTTAACATAGGTACTACTGAAAGGAAAAGTGATTGTAAAATAAACATCTACATCATTGGTATGTTTTGAAACATAAAACCCATGTATGAAAAAACATGAAATGGAAAATTAAATATAATTAATTTTAATATATTTAGTAAGTAATATATTAAATGGGAACTATATACAGTAAATAAAAAATACATCCATAAAATGAAACATGTATCAATGAAGCAATATTTAGATGAAAAACCCTTAGGTCAATTTATGAATTTCTATAGAAGAATTCATAAATCCTATATAGTAACTATAAATTTATAATTAATGTATTAATAAACCATTTTAATATATATCTTATAATATCTCATTCCATAATAATTTTTAACTACCCTTTTTACTAACTCTTCAGTAAAATCATTATTCATTACCAAACTAGTATGTTTCTCATGGATAATTTAGTTCAACTATTCCAATACCTGAACATTTATCATGGTTTATCATCTGATGAATATTAATCATTTAATAATTATAATATTTATGTGTTATATATACTTTTAGTTCTATCCATATATATTGGTGATGAAAAATGAATTTCACCACTTCGTACTAATAATAGTTTATACGCATGCTCAGGGGATGTTATTATTCAAAATTGATAAAAAAAATGAAAGTAAAATAATAATTAATTAATATATAATCATAATAATATCATAAATATAATATTAACTTATAAAATATATAATAATTATGATATATATTAATAATAAAGGAAAAATTAATTACATTGCTTTATAGTGGTGTAATTCTACTTGTACGAATGAGCAAAATTATCACATTAAAACATTATAAATGTTACAATTTATATTATATTTTACCATTAAATAATAAAAATTATGTTGTAAAAAAATATATTCATTAAATCCTTGTATATATGTAACATCTCATTTCTTTAATTTGGAAACACTATAGTTGATTGCGTACATGATACACAACATTGAGCTTAAACGATCTAAATATTATAATTAAGTTACCATTATAACATAGTTGATAGATTGGAGGATATGAATATAATTAAATGAATTATGAAAATATGTTTTGAAAATGTATATATATTAAATATTTAATAAATATTTAATAATAAATTAATGTAAAACCCTTTTTGAAAATTGAAAGTATTCTTTTTTGTGAACAACATTTAAAAAGTTCACAAGAATATTTTATAATAATAAAATATGAAATTCAATGTTTTTGTATTATATTAATTAAATATATATATAAATATATTATTCAATATAATTTTCATCATTCAACCAATTTTTTTCTAGACATGATATCAAAATACATCCAATTTTACATTAAAATTCTATTTTTTCTAAAGGTAGATTTTTCATCTTTTAATTTCACACACCTTTTACAAATATATTTCGACACTATTAAAAAAAATTTTGAAATTATTAAAATTAATTTTTTAATTAATATTATGCAGATTTACATTGGTTTAATTTTTGGTATTTTTTAGAGAATATTTATTTTTTTATAATGAAAAATAATGCATTTTAATTGATAATCAACTTTTAATCTAAAGAATGTGTAATGAAAATTTGTATTTTTAGTTGGTTATAAAGTAAAAATTAGATTAAATATTCATCCATTAATCCAATTTAGGTCATAGGAATCATTTTTTATGTTGAATTTGGATATAAAAACTTTTCAAACATCTGAACAATTTCACTTTAATAAGTATGGTACCTCTTATAATCTATCGGACTAATTTTAAATTAAATTATATCAATTTTCTATATTGAATTTAAAAAAATGGATTAAATATTTCTAATAATATGTTCAAAAGATATTAAACATATCCATTTAATTTTTTGACAATATGAATAGTAATTTTGGTAATTTTTAGTACCACGAATAAAGAAAAATCAAGTAATTTGGGTAAAAATATAATTATGATAATGATTATAAAATTAACCTAAAGCTTTTTATAATTCAATATAATGAGTTATTGTTGATAAAAATCATCCATGGGTCTAATTTATGACCACTTGGAGCCACTTGTATGACTTTATGCACTATATAGTATTTTATTTTATGAAAACTCAAACTTGTCAGACTAATGCTTTTAAAAAGTATTTAATTTATAATAAATAATAATATAGAAGATATATTTAACCATATATATTATTTTTAAATCTATAAAATTGATATTTATCATGGAAACTTATTTTGAATTTTTAGTAAAGAAATAATTACATTAAATTCTTACATGACAATGATGCATTAATTATTTTATTGAAGGAAATATCTAATAAATGTTAATAAAAATATTTAAATAAATATAATTTGATATAATTAATGTTATAAATTAATTTTAATTATTAAATTTAAATTTTTTTAATTTATTAAAATATAATATTTGAAATTTCAGTTTTATATTGATTTTTGTACAAGATAAAATCATGAATTGTGTCAAAAATGATATTAATGATATTTCAAAATATATAAAATTTTATTAAATGATATATTTTTTTTAAAATTAATATATTATAAAAAATTAATTTTATAAGGATTAAATTTCATCTATTATTCATTTATGGTTGTTTTCTCATTTTATAGCCAAAATATTGACCTCCAAAGTGTAAAAATACATCTTGTCGTTGTAAGAGTTAAAGGGGTTAAATAAGGGTAAAAACCGAAGGATAGGAGTATAAATTTAGTCATAACATATATAAATTATATTATATGAGTCTATTTAGACCCAAAACCATCTTACACTATAAATAAATCTATTTACAATCATTTTTACATGTCAATTATGTTTTATTAATTTAATATTTTGATAAATACTTTGAGTGCCCGTCCCCACACCTATAAAAGGGGACCTCTACTTCCCATTACTTCACAATTCAAAATCAATTTTTATGAAAATATAATATCAAATGACTTCCTAGAATACAAATACATTTTTTATGGTATTTATTTTAAGAATAAAACACCATAGTGGTCACAATATGTTAAGAAATAAAGGATTAAAAAAGAAGAGTTATTGATTTTTATTATGTGTTTCTATTGTTTTCATCATCCACATACCTTAATCATTCATAAAACATGATAAATTATTCAAATTTTTATCCAAAAAATATTTATATTTTTTGATTTTTTTTATAATGACCCATATCTGTATCTTTTTCCCATTATATTACAAAATAATGCATCCTCTATGTTTACGGCGGACTACCGCCTCACGTACTGATGTAATTCGATGTCCATCACTGTTTCTCAAGAATAGTTTCAATTATTTAATTAAAAATTAAATATAAAACTAGATAAATATTTTTCATTATTAAAATATTATATGTCATTTTTGTTCTTACCATTCCATGTAGAAGAAAATGATAATGTTGTTCATGAAACGTGTGAATTATCACCTCTATGAAGCAATGCGATTAATTTTTTATCACCATATCACATGGATGAATTTTATAAGTCAAATTAAATTATTAACATGATATTAATGATATTATTGTAATTTTTTAAGATAAAATTATACATACATTATTTACATAAATATCCTTGAATAATGGAAATGTTACTCCTCTGTATGTAAAACCTACCATATCTAGGATTTTATTTTAGTTCATGTTTCATATCAATATTTAAAATACATATTTAAAAGTACAATATATGTATAAAAATGAAAATAATTTCATGATTATTATTCTAGAGGTGATGTAATAATGAAAACATTTACTACTGAAATCATACGAAAGTCATCTTGGACTCAGGTATTCAATATCATCAAAATATATAAGGTGACATGAAATAATTAAGTAATTATTATAACCCATTAATAAGTTAAATAATATGAAGAATAAAATTGAAAATGGATCTCATTAAATTAAATAATTAACATTATTTTGTTTTTTAGGATGATAAATAACCTACCTGATGGAACAGACTTAAGGTAATTGACTCTTAAACTAAAAAACATCATTTTAAATATTTTTAACATTCAATTTCTTAAAATTTCTATTTCATTTTCATACTTCTAAAATGATATTGATGAATTTATTTATATGGAAATTAATGTTTCATAATTTTAATTTTATTATTTCTCTCCTATGTTATCAAAATAAAATCTATTTAAATTTTTATTTAATGTAATTTCATTCAAAAATAATCTTTTAATTTTCCTTTTTCATATCTTTTAAAAAAAGGTAAAAAGAAATGTTTTTTAAACACATACATAATGAACATAATTTCTTTATTCAAGGTTAATTAATAATTTAATTATTAAATTATTTGTTTTAATATTTTTATTCAATGAAATTAGTTTCAATATTATGTGCACTGATTTTAGATATGAAAATTTATTTTTATAACAAATTGGTATTTTGATGTTTTATTTTTGTTTTATAGAAGGTATTAATAAAGTTTTAAAGTGTTTAAATAAATTTATGATATATGAGGATCGTATTAAATGGGTGATCATTAAATATATCATATGATGGGTTGAACCCTAGTATATCTCGCAGGTGAACCTCATATATCTTATAAAAATGATTAAGCCCCATTATAGTTTATTGGTGAGCCTCATATGGCTTATACGAAGGGTTGAGACCCATTATAGATGATGATTTATCCTAATGTATCTTATTTGAAGGGTGATTCTCATTATAGATCTCTAATTAATTATATTGTTATTTAATTTTAATTCAGAAATGTTTTCATTCAACTTAAAAAGGGTTTTGAAAGGGGTTTAGGAATATGATTCTTCATGTCACCAAAAGATGTTTTAATTTCATGCTATGGGTTTTAATGATTTTACATGTGAAAATTTTTATTTCAAATTCTAAAATAAATTTGAAGATAATGGTAAATATTATATGATTTATCATGATTTCACTGGTCTTGTGGGTTTCTTTTTTTATGTCCTATACTAAGATTTTTTTTGTTAAAAAAGATTTAAAATATTTTTCATTGTTTTTAAGTAATATTAAGGAAAGGGATGATATCCATTTGAAATTTATGATGTTATTTCATGAATAGACAATATTTTTTATTTTAAAAGTGTTTTAGATAGAGTAAAATAAAGATAAAAAGTATAAGTGTCCACTTTTTATGTATGGATTTACTATGTAACTATTTTTCCTAATTCTCAAAAACTAAAAACCAAAAGGATAATTTGTAATATTAGGTTATATAAAGATTTAAAACAGTTATAATATGTATTTTTATGGTAAGGTCTTTATTGTTGGTATCCAAGTAAGTTTTACACAACTTTGGAGATTATGATGTTTTCTTAATAGTTTTAGATATCATCATGGGTTTATAATTCTATGTCTAATCATATGATCAATAATGTAGGAAACTATTTTGAGGATTTATGTATGGAAATTTTAAGGTGACTAATATTATTTGTGGAGACATTTATTATTTTTGAGGTAACTATGGTTTATTATATTTTTGGATAGAAATGAATAGTTATAGAAAAACTTTGAGGATGAAACATATTAATGATATTTTTTAGGAAGATTATCAATTTTTTTAATTTAATATATATTATAATAATATTTATTTAGAAAAATGTGAACTTGCAAACTGTGTAAAAACCTATTGTGTCTAGAATGGCCATGAGTTTTTACCCCCCAAACATTGGGTGACAATGGTGAATCACCTATCAATGGACTATTACATGTTATGGTTACTATGAAATTAATTTTTATTTATACTATTTTATTGATAAATATTATATTCATTTTGGAAACATATGATTAATTATATATATAATAATGAGATTGTAAAATTATTTTCTAATTAAGTGATTATTTTCATTTTTTTAGCTATTGACTTGTTCAAGAACTCTTTATGATTTAGGTAAATAAATATTGTTGGATTTATTTTATGGAATAATGATTAAATTATATTTTAGAAGCATATATTATTTTATTATGTATTTGTGGTGATTTGTTTATTTATATAAATGGTTACCTTTTTCTTGATGGTTATTTGGGAAATTAATTTTTGATATGAAACATCAATAGTAATTGATTATATTTGGAGATAATTTAATAAAATCATATGGTAAGTCTATGTGATACTTCTAATTATTGAATTTGAATCTAAATCTAGAATTGTTTTTCAGAATATTAAGGATAAATATTTTTATATGTTAAACATTAGGTGTTACTATTGAATTCTATAAATTAAAGAAGTTTTTCATCATATAAAGGTTTATTCACTCCAAGGAATTATTTTATATTTTACTAATAATTTGGTTTAGGGTAATTAATAATGATAAGAGAATTAAATGTTTTTATTTTTGTGGATTATTTGACTCGCTAGAGTTTTATTTTACTAATTAATTTAAAATAAAAAATTGTAACTTTTCTAAATTTTATATGAAAAAAATAATTTTAATTTCTGAAATAGAAATATCTATATTTACTATGGTTTAATTTTATTATTTTTTTGAGAAGTTATATTTTTTTATGAACAGTAAAGAATACTTCTTTTAATTTAAAACCCAACTTTTCATCAAAATAATTTTTTCAAGTTATATTTTAAGTTGTTTATAAATTAATATTAGAACAATTGTAAAACTATTAATACTATTTATATAATTGGAATCATTTTTATCTTTTATTTGTATATAAAAACATTTCTAACTAGTGAATATTTTTACTTTAAGAAGTATTTTTATAAATTTGGATTTTATACCTTTTAATGGCATAATTATTTTTTGAATAATGATTAAATTATATTTTCAAAGCATATATGATTTTATTATGGATTTATGGTGATTTGGTTTATTTCTATAAATGGTTACCTTTTCGTGATGGTTATTGGGGAAATTACGTTTTTTTATGAAACATCAATAGTAATTGATGTTATTTGGAGATAATTTAATAAAATTATATGGGAATACTATGTGATCCCTTCTGATTATTGAATTTGAATCTCAGTCTGGAATATTTTGTAGGAATATTAAGGAAAATTATTTTTCTATGTTAAAAATTGGGTGTCACCATTTAATTCTATAAATTAAAGTAGTTTTTCATCATATTAAGGTTTATTCACATAAAATATGTAATTAATATTTTCCTAATTATTTTGTTTAGGGTAAATAATAATAATAAGAGAATTAATTTTTTTTATTTTTTTGGATTATTCGACTCTCTAGAGTTTTATTTGACTAATTATTTTAAAAGTAAAAATTGTAACTTTTCTAAATTTTATATGAAAAAAATAATTTTAATTTTTGAAATATCAATATCCATATTTACTATAGTTTAATTTAAGTAGTTTTTGAGAATTTTCATTTTTTGATGAATAGTAAGGAATACAACTTTTTAATTAAAACACAACTTTCCATCTAAATAATTTTTAGAAATTAAATTTTCAGTAGTTTATAAATTAATATTAGATCAATTATAAAACTATTAATCCTATTTATATCAATGGAATCATTTTTATATTGAATTTTTATATAAAAACATTTCTAACTAGTGAATATTTCTACTTTAAGAAGCATACATTCTCGTCTCATCTACGAGACAAACATTAAGAGAAATTATTTGAATTATTTGAATTGATTTTTGGAATAATATATTAAATATAAGGAATCAAAAGGTCCAAATTTAGTAAATATGAACCTTTTTGGACACTGTTATTAGTAAAAATAGTAAATAACTATTATCACTATAAAGGATAAATTGAGTAATTAAGGGTAAAATATTAATTATGGTAATGATTATAATATTACACTAACACATACCCAAATTTTACTTTTTGACTAATGTTCGACAAAAATAAAACTTATTCTAAATGTATAACCTCTTGGATTATTGTGGTTGACTTTGTTCCCCTTATAGAATTTTTTTAAGAAAATTCAAACTTGTCAAACTAATGTTTTCAATAAATATATCATTTTTAATATGTGTCTATACAGAATTTATAATTTACTATAAATATTATTGGTGATGCTAAAATTTTTATTTTCAACATGTGAATTGTTTTTCAATTTTTATTGAAGACATATTTACCTTAAATTCTTACACAATATTGATGCGGTGGTTAATTTATTAAAGGAAATATCAAATAAATATTATTAAAAATATTAAAATAAATATATTTTTAAATAATTAAAGTGATTAAAATATTTTATTGATTACGATGAAATAATATTAATGTAATAAAATTGACAATAGGTGTTGTACTGATATTATATAAAGTCAAAGTAATGAATAGTGTCAAAATTTGAATTAATGTTATTTTAAAAATTATAATATTTTATTAAATGATATAAAATTAATAAAAAAATTAAATTTTAAATACATTATGTAATGAGTTTTAGAATATCATAAATTATTTATTTATTAATTTTTAGAATATTATAGTAACAATATTAACTCTCAATGAGTAAAAATCCATGTTTTCATAGTAAGAATTAATTGAGTTAAATAAGGCTTAAAACTAAAATATAATGGTATAAAGTTAGTCAAAAATTATCTAAATTTAAATTTATAACTTAATTTAATCCAAAAATAATCATATATTTTAAATAAATCATTTTGATCTATTTTTATTATAAATTTTATTTATATTAATTTAATATTTTGATATATTCTAAGGGTGCCCCTACCCTCTCATATAAAATGAAACATGTTCGTAAAAATGTTTTACTCTTAAAAACCCCTTTTTGTCAAATATATTAAACCCCACCTTACTATAGTCTATAAAAAAATTTATAGGCCTTATTTAATTCAAAACACAAATGTTAGTGGTCTTACAGTGCTACACATTGATGAATTTCCAAAGAGGTATAGTATTAAATTAATTGTTAGTTGTTTGTTTCTTATTACACATCACTCAAAACATATTAAGACATAAAAAAATAAATTATGTATAATCCATATAATTATATGTTATTATGTTTTCAAAATGACCCAAATTCATCCCCTTTTCCATTAAATGTGAAAATAATTCATCATTTATGTGTACAGAAGACAACCATCTCTTGAACTGATGTAATTCACTTTCTATCACCATCTCTCGACACTGGTTATAATGATGTAATTTTTTAATTATATGATATAAATTAAATAATTATCATTATTAAAGGAATATATATCATTTTTGTTCTTAAAAATCCATGTATGAAAAAATGACAACATCATTCTTGCATACGAGGGAATTGTGACATACACAAAGTGATGTGATTCATTTTTCATCACCACATTATGTGTATGATATATAAAACTATATTTAAATGATTAATATGATATTAATGATATTATTTTCATTCAAAACTGTTAAAATTATACTAACCATATTTTCATAATGATAACTGAAAAATGGGAAGGTTACTCGTGCGTACACACGACCTACTAGCTCCAAGATTGTAATATAGTTCATTATTCATATCCATATTTAATTAATGAATTTAAAAATTATAATTTATGTAAAAAAAATATAATTATATCATGTTTATTACACTATATATTATGTAATAATAACCAATTTTACTATAGAAATCATACCAATTTCATTTTTTACTCAGTTATTAAATATAATCAAAGTTCCATACATGATCTTTTTTAATTGTGTAATTATTAGTAAATGGTAATAATTGAAATAAATGGAAAAATTATCTTGAAAAAAGTTTTAAATGATGTAAATTATAAACCGAATTGTATTTTTTTGGATGACAAAGAACTAATGTAAAGAAACATGCTCAAGGAAATGGACTCTTAAACTACAAAACCTCATTTTAAATATTTTAATGATTTGTTTTACAAATCATTCCCTTCCATTATACTATTTTTAAAATTATTTTTTCATTTCCATGTTTAGAAAATTATTTCTTATGAATTTATTGATAGGAAAATTATTATTTTAAATTTTTAATTTGATAATTTCCCTCAAATTTTTCAAAAGAAAAATTTTAATGTTTTATTTAATGAATTTTATTTTAAAAATATACTTTTAATGTTCCTCTTCAGATCTTTTTATAATGTTAAAATGAAATGTTTTTTTAAATATCTAATTAAATAAATTTCCCACTTTCATGGTGCCAAAATTCCTTAATTTTTACATTATTAGTTTTAAATTTACCTTTCAAAAAAATATTCATTATTTTGTGTGAGGTTTTTATATTTTAAAAGTGATTTTTACCTAAAATTTTTATTTTGATATCTTAAAGTTTTTTACACATTAGTTTAAAATGTTTTTCAAGGGTTTAATTCATGATACGGTAAGTGAGAATTATATGAGATGGGGGATACCAATATAGATAATATGATTGTCACATAAATAGATTATTTTAAATGTATTTTTATTTTACATTCCATTAATGCTTTGTTTTGGGGGGTTTCCAAAGTTTTTATGGAGAATGTCTGAGTTTTCATGAGTTGGGCCAAACCGTGAGCCCAATTCCAGATTTAAAAATAAAATTTGTTTCTTTTATAACTTATTCATTTTTTAATATTTTTCACTCATTCCAACTCCTAAATATCCTCCCCTGATATATTAACACCCCAATTAAAATTTGGAGTCTTTGGAAATCCATAACTAAGGTGTATATGGGTTTTTATTTAAGGGATTGGGCCTGCCCGAAAGCCCAATTCCAGTTTTAAAAATAAAATTTTATTTACTAATAACATATTCATTTTTAAGGCTTTTTCGGTGATTCCAAGCCCCAAACACGCCCCTTGAACCCAGACGCGCGTCCAATATCCTACCACACTCATTTCAGCTCCTTTGCATCGTGGTTTAGGTTGAAAGTTATTAAGAACTCAAATTTCGGGCAGATTTATAAAGGTAATTTTTTTCCTTCATAACTCCTTCGATTATTACTCATTTTCCCCCATTCAAATTCCTAAATGATCTACCTATTCTTGTTAGAACCTACCTTGAAGGTTTGAGTATTTGTCAAATCAGATACTGGTATTTTGGGGGGCGATTTATACAAGATATATTAAGTAAGTTGTTCTCCTCCTTTCTTCTTTCAATTTGTTTAGGGTTACATCCAATTTAGTTAGGGTTTCTTCATTATAATTGCAATTCCTAATGTCCAGGAAGTAGGGTTTAAAATTTAAGGTTTTATATTATGTTTTATGGTCGGAAATTCTGGTTTTAGGTCTGGTTTAGCTTTCTTGAGGTGCGGCGGTGGTGCGTTTGAGTTTTCGCACAAAGGATTCAAGGGTTTCCTTGGTTTTGGTAGGTGATTCCATTGTGTATGAAATCTTTGTGAATTGGATACTGTTTTTATGGTATTTTCATGCTTATTCAATTTTATTATTTCTGAAAAATATAGTTTTAGTGGTGTTTGTATTTAAAATGAATCCTAAAGGCCAATTTCATGTGAAATTGGGGGTTTTTACATAGAAATGTTTTATTAGTTTAATTGGGGATACCCTAAAAGTAACTAGTTGATTTTATTGAACTATAACAGGGATAAAATACTGTTTTTAATGATTATACCTTGTGTTTGTTACTGAAAAATCTGGTTTTAATGGTGTTTGTGAACCACATGAAATTCTAAAATTTGTGTTGTGTAAAAATGGAGACTTTGTAATGATGTTGTTTCTTGAACCATATGGGGTTTCCCTAAAAATGATTTTGTGTTTTAACTGAAATGTAGTGGGATCTCCTTTATGTTTTGGAAACTTAAATATGTGCACAGAGTATGAATGTGAGGTTTCTAAGGTGTTTTGTGTCCGAAACACTACGAGATTTTTGAGGAATTGTTTTATAAAAAATCTAAGTGTTTTGTTGCGTGTTTTAAGTGGTATAAAATGTGATAGCTACTGTATTGGTTATGATTGACCAGTAATGATGTTTTATATGAAAATTTATTTATGTTGCATGCTGAAATTTATTGAGCACAAAAGGGGAAGCCCGGGTACCTAGGTGGGGCGGATTTGTACTAGTACGGCTAGTGGACCGGATGGGTTTTGTCCCTATTTCACTTAGCATTTGGATAACGACAACTCTAACTAAACTATGTGGATGATTATTGTAACCACTAGGTTATGGGTGTGTTCCCTACTAGTGGCTCGTGCACGAGAAAGGATTTTGCTTTGGTTACTTTACACCGAGGTACGAGGTACATAGGGCCCAAGACAACCTAGTGCCTAGGGGTGTTCCCAATGTTGTTGCTCATTGGATTTGTAGTATCTACCCATGTCTTAGGGTGTGTTTGGAAGTAAATTACAGTATCTAACATTTCTATTTTAATTTGTTATTATTCTAAAAATTTTGGATTGAAAACTATTTTCAATTAGAGGTTTCATTTCTTGAAATTTGAACACTACTTTTCCTTGCGTTTGAAAACTGCTTGCTTTTTCACATTGTATTTCTTACTCTTTGGAATCATTGGGTGGTATCCTACTGGGTTTAGGCTCACACCCTACTTACACCCCTTGGGTGTAAGTAGACTTGGTTATGTTTGATTCAGGTAAAGGAAAGGCTAAGGGTGATGGCGGTTCATGGTGTTAGTTCCCATTCTTGGTGCGGAGTTGTGGAGATAGCTTGGGGGCGATGACCCCTAGTCGTGTGGAGTCCTTGGGGCTGTCTTGATGCTATAATTATTTTTATTTGGACCACTTTTATTATCTTTAAACCTATGTACTCAGTTCTGGTTTTTACTTAAGTCTTGTTTGACTCAAAAATTTCAGATTTATATTATGGATTTTGTTTTTAATGTTTTATGATTTCATACTCGGGTAAATCGTTCCCAAACCTAAATTAATGATACCCGGGCACTTGTGCCAGCCCGTGGGGATAGGGAACGCCCTTCGGGTCATGTCACGGGCTGGGTTTGGTGCCGGTTTTGGCGGTGACCAGATTCGGTTCGTGACAAAATGGTATCAGAGGAGGTTCGCTCCATGGGTCATGTTATTTGGGGAAGAGTCAGCATAGTCCGGAGCTAGGATTTTTGGGACTTGAAATTTCAGTCATGGGTAGTGTGTCTGGCCAGCACACCTCATGAAGGGATTCAAGTCACCATGGTAAGTATGGATTTATCTGAGTGCTTTGGTTTTCTTGGTTTAATGATGACTATGGGAAATGAAAAGAGATTTGGGAGAATAATCTCAGTGAGCTCGCAGGGCCTGGCAAGCCATGTGGAGCCATGGATATTTCCCTAGAATACTCTCTATGATGGTGAAGTGATTGGAATATGGCTGCCAACCATATGTCCAAGTCACCCACCGAAACTAGTTTCCTCTTCCATTGTTTTGTGCTTTAGTTTTGAAATCTTAGTACTTTGGTTTTAAGGTGACTTGGTTTTAAGAAGCGTAAAGTTTTTATGAAATGATTTTCAAATAAAGAGGGAATAGTTTGGTTTATGAAATGGCGGAACTGAATTTTCAGAATTGTTTTGAAATGTAAAATGGTGTGCTTACACCTCTTTGAAAGAAGGAACTATATTGAATTTGGTTTAGAAAAGCATTTCCTATAGAGTTTTCTAAACAATGAGAGTGTGTTTTAATGGGATGATATGTTGCGAAATTGATGTGAATAACTTCAAAGTGAGTTCTTTTCTAAATGGTTGTGTCCTTATGAAATGTTTTGTAAGATGTGAATTGGGATTTCGATCTCATTGTTAGCAGTTTTGAGAAAAAGGTTGGGTTGGTTGACCATTTTGTTTTTGAAAAGTGGAAGGACGTTTTGTTTTACCCTTTGGTATTTCCATTAGTGACCACATGCATGGGGTTATATGGGATGATGGATGGTTGATGGCACGACTGGATGAGTGCTGGGATGGATATGAGGAGGGTGCCCGGTGTGGCACAAAAACATGCATGTGTGAGGCCCATGGGGTACCATTGGTGGATACGCTTACTGCTAAACCGTTTGTTTTCAAAGAATTGGTTTTAAAGAAAAACATGATGTCTTGATGAATAGTTTGGTATGGTTGGTATTATTGGTTTTTAAAAATGTTGATGTTGTGTGAGGTTTTGAGTTCAAGAACCCCTTCTGTTTGAACTGTGTTTTGGGTTTGTGTTTGGTCGGTAATCTGTGTTGTAGGGACAATTAGTGGTCTCTTTTGAAAAAAAAATTTGGGATGCCTTTACGGTGGTTCCCTCAATGTGTTTGGATCTGGTTTGTGGCATGTTTTGACCAATGGACCAGCTTGGTTGGGTCCTTGGGTTCTCTCATTGGATAAGGTACGCCCCCATTAAGGGTTAATGCACAACTGAAGTGCAACCCGTTTTGTTTTGCCATTGGAAAATCCTCCAGTTGATCAATATAAAGAATATTTTATCGAACATTTCTTTTATTGAGTCTACACCCATTCATTTCGCTGATTTGTGGATCCTCTTGTAGTGGGATAGTGCTTGTGGAAGGTTGAAAGAGACCTTAGTTTCTTAAGTTTCCTGATTCACCAAAGGTGGGAGTGTTCTTTCGTTGTTAGTACAGATGAGTGTCTTGATGGTGTCTAAGAGGGCCTCTGGGTTCTTTATAGTTTCTTTGAAGAAAGAATTATTATTAAACAACCAATTTTGAGATTTAGGTCATGATATGATATTGTGTCCACTTTTTGGACTTATTTGTTGTTTAGGGACTTTGAATATGGTCTCGTTCCATGTATTGTTTCTATCAATCGTCAGGGTCATGTTCGGTGACGCATTGTGATGTTGTGTGCTCTTTTGACCATAAAGGTGAAGGTCACACAATCCTTTAAGGTTCTATGTTATGTTGGGATTGTGTCTCCCTTGGGGAAAACATAAAATCCTCTATCTTAGAGGAAGGTGTTTATAGGTGTCTTTCCCTTCTATTGTTTCTCACCCAAAGAAACAAGGTGCGATGTGTGTGCATCTTCTGATCCCTTGTTTTAATGAAATGTTTGGTTTTGGTAAAGTGGGTTATGGAGTGTGTTATGTCTTGATAAACCCATCAGGTTATGCAGTGTAGTTGTTTTTGGCACCGAAAGAAGAAGTTCCACATAGGGGTTTCAACAGCCTAACTGCGTGGCCGAAGATGCTTCAATATTTTGAGCTCCAGCCATAGGTCCCGGAGAGAAGCTGGCGCGTAGTCAGGGGAAACACCAGTGTCGTTTAAACACTTGTACAAAGTCCTATCCTTAGTATGAAAGATAGGAACAGTTTAAACCAATGGTTTCATCATCTTCCTTCTGTTGTTCTCGTTCGGTGGAAATAGGTAGAGGGCCTTGTACCCATGTCATCGCCTAATGTTTTTCCCTCCCACGTTGGTTTCCATTGAGTCATTGGAGAATGGTTGGAAATTTGGCTAGAAAGTTTGAGCACACATTTTGTGCATGATTAGTAGTGTCAGTGTGCTAGGAAGCCACGTTCAAATAATTATCAGCATAGTTAGTGCATGGTTTCCCAAACCGTGCGGACTGACCCTACACCCTTTCCAAATCTTAAAAAAAAATTGGGTCTTTTTGTGTCGGCCCATGCTGGTCAGTTAAGATGGTTGGTTCTTGTGGTGGGAAGACCCACTGTGGGTATCATGTATATTATTTTGTAAATTTCTAATTTATGTATACCCCTTGTACTAGGGAGTCTGTTTGGGCCTCCCCCTATTAGTGTCTTGATTCTGTCTCGGAAAAAAAAATTAAGTTGTCGCTTATGGTGGGGAGCCCATTTGTGTCTCTTCATACGAGTAACTCATATTTTTCCTTGGTTTTGTATGGGAAGTAGGTATTATCATTTGGAGATATCTAACTACCTACATCTTTCTTTGGTAAAAATTGATATTGGAGAGTGACCAATGGTTTAGTTATAGTCGGAAAGTGTAACCATGTTCGATGTTGTCGTTTATTTGGGTAAATTGATTGAGTGTTGTTCAGATTGTGTTAGAGGAGTTTTCATTTGGGATAAAGCTTGAATGTGCTTTATTCATTCAAGAAAGTGGTTTAAGTCAGGTTTGTGAGAGTATTCCTTCCTTCATTGATCACTGGAGGTTTTATGGCCTTTGGGGGTGAAACCTGGCTAGAGAGTACCACTTGGTTTCTCAGTTGGGTTTAGTTGTTGCTTTGGCCTTACTGTGACTTTCCGGGGCGGAAAGCTTTTATGGTGGGGAGAATTTTCACATACATAGATTATTTTAAATGTATTTTTATTTTACATTCCATTAATGCTTTGTTTTGGGGGGTTTCCAAAGTTTTTATGGAGAATGTGTGAGTTTTCATGAATTGGGCCAAACCGTGAGCCCAATTCCAGATTTAAAAATAAAATTTGTTTCTTTTATAACTTATACATTTTTTAATATTTTTCACTCATTCCAACTCCTAAATATCCTCCCCTGATATATTAACACCCCAATTAAAATTTGGAGTCTTTGGAAATCCATAACTAAGGTGTATATGGGTTTTTATTTAAGGGATTGGGCCTGCCCGAAAGCCCAATTCTAGTTTTAAAAATAAAATTTGATTTACTAATAACATATTCATTTTTAAGGCTTTTTCGGTGATTCCAAGCCCCAAACACGCCCCTTGAACCCAGCCGCGCGTCCAATATCCTAAAACACTCATTTAAGCTCCTTTGCATCGCGGTTTAGGTTGAAAGTTATTAAGAACTCAAATTTCGGGCAGATTTATAAAGGTAATTTGTTTCCTTCATAACTCCTTCGATTCTTACTCTTTTTCCCCCATTAAAATTCCTAAATGATCTACCTATTCTTTTTAGAACCGACCTTGAAGGTTTGAGTATTTGTCAAATCAGATACTGGTATTTTGGGGGGCGATTTATACAAGATATATTAAGTAAGTTGTTCTCCTCCTTTCTTCTTTCAATTTGTTTAGGGTTACATCCAATTTAGTTAGGGTTTCTTCCATTATAATTGCAATTCCTAATGTCTAGGAAGTAGGGTTTAAAATTTAAGGTTTTATATTATGTTTTATGGTCTGAAATTCTGGTTTTAGGTCTGGTTTAGCTTTCTTGAGGTGCGGCGGTGGTGCGTTTGAGTTTTCGCACAAAGGATTCAAGGGTTTCCTTGGTTTTGGTAGGTGATTCCATTGTGTATGAAATCTTTGTGAATTGGATACTGTTTTTATGGTATTTTCATGCTTATTCAATTTTATTATTTCTGAAAAATATAGTTTTAGTGGTGTTTGTATTTAAAATGAATCCTAAAGGCCAATTTCATGTGAAATTGGGGGTTTTTCATAGAAATGTTTTATTAGTTTAATTGGGGATACCCTAAAAGTAACTAGTTGATTTTATTGAACTATAACAGGGATAAAATACTGTTTTTAATGATTATACCTTGTGTTTGTTGCTGAAAAATCTGGTTTTAATGGTGTTTGTGAACCACATGAAATTCTAAGATTTGTGTTGTGTAAAAATGGAGACTTTGCAATGATGTCGTTTCTTGAACCATATGGGGTTGCCCTAAAAATGATTTTGTGTTTTAACTGAAATGTAGTGGGATATCCTTTATGTTTTGGAAACTTAAATATGTGCACATAGTATGCAAGTGAGGTTTATAAGGTGTTTTGTGTCCGAAACACTACGAGATTTTTGAGGAATTGTTTTATCAAAAATCTAAGTGTTTTGTTGCGTGTTTTAAGTGGTATAAAATGTGATAGCTACTGTATTGGTTATGATTGACCAGTAATGATGTTTTATATGAACATTTATTTATGTTGCATGCTGAAATTTATTGAGCACAAAAGGGGAAGCCCGGGTACCTAGGTGGGGCGGATTTGTACTAGTATGGCTAGTGGACCGGATGGGTTTTGTCCTTGTTTCACTTAGCATTTGGATAACGACAACTCTAACTAAACTATGTGGATGATTATTGGGGACCACTAGGTTATGGGTGTGTTACCTACTAGTGGCTCGTTCACGAGAAAGGATTTTGCTATGGTTACTTTACACTGAGGTACGAGGTACATAGGGCCCAAGACAACCTAGTGCCTAGGGGTGTTCCCAATGTTGTTGCTCATTGGATTTGTAGTATCTACCCATGTCTTAGGGTGTGTTTGGATGTAAATTACAGTATCTAACATTTATATTTTAATGTGTTATTATTCTAAAAATTTTGGATTGAAAACTATTTTCAATTAGAGGTTTCATTTCTTGAAATTTGAACACTACTTTTCCTTGCGTTTGAAAACTGCTTGCTTTTTCACATTGTATTTCTTACTCTTTGGAATCATTTGGTGGTATCCTACTGGGTTTAGGCTCACACCCTACTTACACCCCTTGGGTGTAAGTAGACTTGGTTATGTTTGATTCAGGTAAAGGAAAGGCTAAGGGTGATGGCGGTTCATGGTGTTAGTTCCCATTCTTGGTGCGGAGTTGTGGAGATAGCTTGGGGGCGATGACCCCTAGTCGTGTGGAGTCCTTGGGCGGTCTTGATGCTATAATTATTTTTATTTGGACCACTTTTATTATCTTTAAACCAATGTACTCAGTTCTGGTTTTTACTTAAGTCTTGTTTGACTCAAAAATTTCAGATTTATATTATGGATTTTCTTTTTAATGTTTTATGCTTTCATACTCGGGTAAATCGTTCCCAAACCTAAATTAATGATACCCGGGCACTTGTGCCAGCCCGTGGGGATAGGGAACGCCCTTCGGGTCATGTCATGGGCTGGGTTTGGTGCCGGTTTTGGCGGTGACCAGATTCGGTTCGTGACAATGATCGTTTAAGCCACATTATATCTCACAGGTGATCCCAATATAACTTATATAAATGGTTGGGCCCCATTATAGCTCATGGGTGAGTCTGATATACCTTAGATGAGGGGTTTTTCTTTATTATATCTCACAGGTGAGCCTAAAATAACTTATAAAAATGTTGTTCCTCATTATAGAAATCTAATTCATTGGGTAGTGATTATATTAGGGTTTTCCCATATGGTCATTTAATTTAAAAATAGGTTTGAAATGTGTTTATGAATATGAAGCTATAAGTCACCAAAATATGTTTTAAATGCATGTTGTGGGTTTTAATGATTTTTTTTGAAAACAATGTATGTTTATTCAAATGTAAATATTTTATTTCGTAATATAAAAAATCATTTATGATAATAGTAAATTTTGTATGTGTTTCCATGTTTTCACTGGACAAATTTTTTTATTTATTTTATGTCTCTTACTGTGATTTTCTTCCCATACCAATTGTTAAAAATTTTTATAGTGTTTAAGGAATATTAGGGATAAGGATTAGGTAAATATGGAATTTTTGATGTAATTTCATAAAAAAAACTTAAAAAGGTTTTTGGTAGGTAGAAAAAATGGATACTACGTATAATATTAGACATTTAATGTGTGGGTTTAATATGTATGTTTTTAACCTAATTCTCAAAAACACTAAACCTAATATATTTTTGGTAAACTGATGTTATTTCTAGTTTTAAAATAACTATAAAATGTATTTTTTTGAGTTTGGTTCTATAAAATAAAACCATACATCAAAGATGGTCTTGAAAAAATGCATTTCTTCATTGCCATCACAGTCAATATGTATGAATGAGAGATGTTTTTATTTCCCATAGGATGGGCATAGTGATTAAAAGTGTTATAAAATAAGCATTATTAACTTTAAATATATTTGTTATATGAATTTTATTGTACCATCATTGATATAATAGGATTGAATTCAGTTTAAAAATAAATATACATGAAAGAAAGTTGTTGTGAGTTGTACTTATTTTTGAAAACCCTATTTTTCCATTAAAAATAACCCTTATATGTTTTTATTTTCATTATATCAGGACCTATAGTTCTTTTTAGAATGGTTTTGATGATATTTTTTATGGACATTTTTTGTTCTAAAGGGGTCATGATGTGTTGAGAAGTGTGAAGAGAGGTTTCCCTTATATATACAAGTAGAGTGGAACAATTGTAATGATTCTTATAATTTAAATATTATTATTCCATTAATAATATTTATTTGGTGTTACAAATTTTAAAATAATAATACAAATTGATATGGTTTGATACAATCTTGTTGGATAATAATTAAGATGATATTTTGTGAACTTATCAGAGTGTATTGACATTATTTAATATGCATTTTCCTTTTAAAATGGGGACTATATTTTTACAAATGTAATTGTTCATAATAAAAAAATGAGTAGAAATAATCAATAAATATAAACCGCATAATTGAAAATATTAAATATATTTTTGAATAATAAATTTTTAGATGATGAAGGAATTTGTTTAAAAAAGTTCATCGAATTCTATGAGAAAAGCTTTCAAAATAAATGTGTTTTAAATACAAAAAATGAAATTATATAAAAATCCAATGAAATGTGGATTCCTATATAATTATTTATAATTTTATTAATATTAAGGATTTAATTTTACATTAAAGAAAAAATGAAAATTGAAATGCATATTAAAATTTTGTGATTTAATGGAATGAAATTACTTTTTTTTCTAAAATCAATATTTTTAACTATTCAATTAAAAATAAATAATTTTAGGAAAAAAATATCAATATATCATTATTCTAAGATAATGAATTCAAATGTGATTTATATTTTTAAAAAAAATCAATAAGTGGAATAAAATAGTTATATTATCTGAACACCAAATTTAGTAAAAACCAATTTTGATGAAAATTAATTTTGATGCATAAAATGATATTATTATCATTAATTAAATAATAAAAACAAATAAATAAATGATAATCTATTTGTGTCAATATAAAAATCAATTTAATTAGTTTAATTTATATATAGTGATTTGTTTGATATATGATAAATAAACAATGTTCACAATAAAATTGTTTTATGGAAAATAATTCATTTACCTAAAAAATATATTATCATTATTTTTAAACCAATTTATACCCATTATATAATTTATTGTAAAATTTATTATGAAATATTTCCTTTTATATTTAAAATTGTATAACATGGTTCATTTAATTTTTAAGTTTCATATAAATAAATCTACTAAAAAAGGAAATTTATTAAAGTTAAATATATATTAAATATTCACGGGGTATTACAATATTAGAGAATATATCTACAATATATCCTTGACTAACCTAGATATACACTACTTTTCCAGGTATATATCATTTTATCTAAAACTTCCTTTTAAATATTCATAGACATAATGAATATTGTCCTTATAGACAACGTTGATAATGTTTTATTGGTGTTTACTGATATTATTCTCATGTATAATAAGAGTAAATATAAAAATTATAAGAATCTAAATTTATTGATTGAATCATTAGGTTATGAAAACATGTATGATAAGTCAAAGAAGTGTGACTTTTGGATACAATAGGTCAAATTGTTAGGTAATGTTATCAAAATAAATGAGTTATATATATACACCTCAAAAGACTATAGTGTTTGAAAAATTTATTATTATGACCAGTTTCAAATAGATCTATAGTTATCTAGAACTAGATTGGAAATATTAATTAGTCTTGAGAAGTTTGAAAAAAAATCTAGACCACTAACTATGTTAACATTAAAATGGATAAATATTTTCAAGACTGATGACCTTGACCATAAATTAAATAATATTAGGAGGATGGGAATTAATATACATATAAAAACACACCCTTTATGTGTAGAAGGTTATATTATATATAGCATTGCATTAATGAAGGGAATGGTTTTTAGACTCTTGTAATATGATAATGTGATTGGATTTTCCTCCTGAAAATTATTGTTAGATGAGTAGAAATATTTAATGAATGATATGGACATAGGTATAGCACTCTTCAAATTAATGTTTTAGAGGATGTAAAAATATATTGATTTGTATGATATATATCAACATTGCAAGAGTTTTAAGTAAATATTCAAATAAAAATATTTGAATATGTGACAATGAAAATGTTTTGAGATAATCAAGGTTAAATTTTTGAAATGTACTACAATCCAAGAAATTTTAATAAATTATTTATAAATTTTAAAAAAAGAAAAAATTTATGAAATATATTTTCTCAACTATATTTAAAATCATTGATAACTTGTATAACACACAATACCATGTTTAATCGAAATGTGATATACAATAAAAATATTCTTATATAATGTGACATTTATTTTAACATCCCAAGTAAGTAATTAATAATATATATTCTTATCTATGTATATTCATGAATTATATAGTGTTTTAGAGGCTTAAAATCAGAATAAATCCAATCTTAAGCATGGAATACACTAATATATTTAAAAGATTGTTTTACTGCCTTTTGATGGAAAACCATTTTTAAATCAAACTTTTAAAAATTTTATAAGCTCTATTTGTCAAAATAAACTTATTCTTTATGATTTGAACATTTAAATTTACATTGGATAACTTTTTGGTAATTTTCTGACAATGTTCATTTTTCAATGATAGTGAAAAATACTGCATTTTACATCAAAAATGATTTTTCATATCATTTATTTATATAGTTAGATTATATTATTAATTGGTTTTAAAGTTAAATTAGAATATATTTTTACCATTTAATCCAATGGTGGTCATTTGAATTAATATCACTTTGAGATTGGACATAAATGAGTGTCAATCTTTTGATAGATATTGTTTCTTAAAAACACGCTATTTGATTTGATAGCAGGATTTAATTATTAAATTAATTAATGAAACTTCTATGTTATGAATTTGGTAAAACAGACATCATTTTTTAATTTGGAATATCAAATATAGCTTAGGGTGAATTTTTGGTATTTTTCTGAAAAACCTTAATTTTTGATGAATAGTGAAACCACAAAGTGGTAGTTACAAAAACTGATTTTTCGTTTAAATGGAAATTTACCACTTCTGTTATTTGAATTTCAAAAATAAAATATAAATTGTTTTAATTATTAAGTAAAATTTGGTTCAATGGGATGAAAATAATTTTTGATGAAAAGTAACTTTTAAGTTTTATTAATCGCGATTAAAGGTAATTAGTGTGATTTAAGGTAAAAATGATATTATAATAAAATGAAAATATCTTGACACTTTTCCTAAAGATATTTTATGAGTCATGGCCCACCAAGACAACCCATGGGTCGATTTTTGTGACCCCATGGATCCACTTGGGTAAGATAATGAAATTAATGCCTTTTATTTAAAGTAAAAGTAAAAATGACACAAACATGAATTGTTTTACTAAAATAATTTTTTCATGGGGTTATACAGGTCATATTTTTTAATATAAATATTCATCAGAAAGAAAAAAATATTTCCTACATCATGGTATTTTTTTATAATTTTTAGACATTAAATAATTTAATTTATTTATGACATCATGATGATGCAACGATTATCTCATTAATAAACGATTTAAATAAAATGAAAAGATAATGTAAATTCTAAAACATAAACTTGTCAAAAACCTATTTTATGAGTATATTTCTAACCCTTATCATCTTATACTCAAAATATATCAATTTGTAACCTTTAAAATCCGAAAATCATTTGAAAATAAAGTAACATTTTAAGAATTTCCAAGAGTGCCCCTCCTCTCTCTTATAAAAGGCCCCCACATCTACCTCTTTACCAACACTTCTCAAGCCTTTGCCTCTGCCAAGATCTGATCTTTTTGTCTCTCCACATCCTTATCCTCGTCTTAGAAGCCTTACCTTAGGCAGAAATCTCTTCAAGAAAACCTTTAGGCTCAAACCAAGGGGAGTTACCCAATTTTAAGGTAATGTCTTCACTTGTGTTCTTTTGTTTTATTTTGCTTCTCCAACCCCCTAAACTCTTTTTATTCATTTATTTTGTAACAAAACCAATATCTTCCATATACTATGATGTTTTTATAATAAGTATTCGAGCTACAATTACACACACCTACATCTAATGGTTAATGAGCATACTGTTTCCATGGATGGTGAATTTCTGCTTCATGAAACGATGATGGTTCAATATTCTTCTAACACCTTCAAAGGTGGCCATTAAGATTTCACTATATTTATATATGATATATAATATGTTTATTTTTTCCTTAATCTTCTGTATTTTTCATTTATGTCATACCTTTATGGTTTCCATTATGTGTAAACGTCATATCTTCATTTTAGGAAGTGCAGACTATCGCCCCCTCAAAGTGATTTGATTCGTTAATGCCATATGTGGGACGTATAAAGGATAGAGTTAATGATATTATATATTATATTATACTGGAATTATAATATATCTTTATTTCATTATGATTTCATTCCATTAAAAATGAAATTGAAATGACAGTAGCGTTCATGCGTACGTACGGCTTATCGTCTTCATGAACGGTGCATTTCATTTCTTACCTCTAAATGTTATGTAATATTATAAATGCATGAATATACTGGATATATATAATATATATGATATCTAAATCATTAATATAATTCTGGATATAATGGATATTTTACCACATGAACAACTTGTAATTATAAAGAGTTTATTTTTGACTTAAGTACCAATGATCCACAAAATGACCATTATTAAATAGTGTTCCTGACATGGTAATAAGTGATATAAAAGGAATAATGAACTTGTAAAAGTTTCTCAAGAAATTAGAAATTAACTCAAGTTTATTATTCAGGAGGTTAAAGAACGATCGAGTCAAGTCAGACCCGAGGTAAGGGACTTTGTATCAATCTCCTTTCATTGAGGCATATTTTGTTTTATACACAACTTTATTTTGTACGGTGTATAAACCCCTTTGACTTTTACATTTATTCAAAAGGAATATTTTTTATATGAAGCATTTACTAAATGAAAAAATGGAATGTTTTTCTTTGTTGTACGCAAGTGGCGATAATGACTTCTCCGCTGCTGTGACCATTATTTGAGTTTCGGCTTCCTCTACAAGCCATAACCTAAATTTTTTTTAAAATGAAAAATAAATACCATGTATTACATTTCTTTTATTTTGGTATTTAAAATGATTTTCATAATGTTTCTGTTATATCAATGTGTTGTATTGATATCTTGTTATTGAAATGTGGAAATGTTATGTTTCCTTTATGTATGTTTTATGTGATACGATTATGTTATGGTTCTTGGGAATTGTTATGAAGACGGGTGGTTCTATGACAAACAAAGGGAGGGTGGGTCCGATATAGCTCTCCAATGCATTAGGTAACGTGAAGGAGTTAAACGCTAAGGTTTCTCGGAAGAGATTTAGGGAATATATTGTGATGGGTATTTCAAACGTAACCAAGAGGGTTAATCCCTACGTAAAATGTTATGAATTCTTCAAGTTACCTTTATATCTTATAATTTCTATTATTTATTCATGATTTGATGAGGAATGTTAAAGTGATTAAGTTTTATGGGTGGAGTATGATTTCATTGATTCTTATGTATATATGTACTCATGTTTCCTTTCTGTATTTTTATATCCCTTACTGAGCTTTTTATGCTCATCCCAAGTTGTTGAAATGTTTTTTCACAGGTCAAAGGAAAGGTACTTGATATGATGATAGTGTCAAGTAAGTGTCAAGAAAGAATCCATGTTTTATTTTAAATATGTTTCTGTTGATTGGAAAAATGAATATTATCTTTTATGTAACCACTTTGTTTAAATGTGGAATGTAATGCATGTTTTATGATCTAATTCTCTAAAACTCTAATCTTGAAAAGATCCTCAATGTGTATTCTTGAAATATCTCAAGATTAAGTAATGTTTATGGCTGGGGCCTTATAGTTGGTATCAAAGGTCGGTTTAGATAACTTTAGGAGTTAGAATTCTGTTAAATGATTATCGAAAAATATTTTTTTATGGTTAAATTGAAATGATATAGAATTTGAAGATTACCATGTTGCTTCATCTAATACATGTTTGTTCAGAATGGTTTTCCACAGAGGAAACAGGGAAGCAGTGCTAGGAAGGCATACTGAAGGAAATCACCTTCCGAATCAGCATCCTGAGATGGTGGGAATTAGAACTGGGCAGTTTGTTGTAGTAATGGTGCAGTTGACTCAAGAGATAAATGGTGGTGGTATCCATCCACGAGATTAGCCAGATCAACCGCAGAGGGACATGTCAGTGGTGGAACATTTCATGAGGCAACATCCACCATCATTCAGAGGATCATATGACCATGTGCTAGCTGAAGGGTGTATTAAATCACTAGAGAATATTTTCTATGTCATGGGGTGTTCAGGAAATCAAAAGGATAGTCTTGTTATTTACCATTTGGACGGTGAAGCAGATCAGTGGTGGTCGATGGTTAAAAATATCAGGGATACTGATGAGATTAATACTCTCGACTGGGCTGAATTCAAAGGTATGTTTCTTGAGAAGTGTTTTCCTAAGGTTGTTCAACTTAGGATGAAAAAACAATTCCTGGAATTGAGGAAAGAGGAAGACTCAGTGGCTGCCTATGAAGAAAGGTTCACTCGATTGGCAAGGTATGCTCCAAAATTTTATCCGAGACCTTGATAGTAAAATCAATCGTTTTTACTCAGTATTAAAGCCAAAATATCGAAGGGCTTTAGCTTCTCGTGAGTTCAAGAGTTATGAAAAGCTTGTTCAATGTGTTGAGAAGGTTGAAATGGAGTTTTCCGATGATCAAGTGTTCTATAACAACCAGCAGAAGAAGAGACCAAGGTGTCAGGAGAAAGGAAAGAATTCTTCAAAAAGGTCTGACGGTAAGAAAAGTAAGTTTCTAGTTTGTCATAAATGTGGTAAAATGCATGTTGGGGAATGTCTTCTGAATTCTAGAAAGTGCTACTGATACAGTAAGATTAGACATAAGGCTCTTGATTGCATTGAAAAAGATCAGGGTTATGGTAAGACCAAATTTGATTTACAGTTAGTGAAATGTTTTAAGTGCAATGAGATGGGTTACTATAAAAATGAGTATTCGGCAAAGATCTCAAATGAAGGGAAACAGTTAGACTATAAGTAGAAAGGGGTGTTGAAATCATTTGCAACTACTTCAGTAGATTTTGGGTCATCAAATGAAGAGGTATTAGGTACTTTGATTGTTTTTTCAGATTATGCCAGTGTGTTGTTTGATTCAGGGTCTACACATTCTTTCATCCCTGAAAACTTTTCTAGTAAAATGGGAATACCATCTCAAAAAATAACTCCTGAACTTGTGTTAAAAACACCTGGGGGATATGTTTAGGAAAAGAAAATTTATAAGAATCTTCCTATCCTTATATGTGGAAAGAACCTACTTGAAAACCTTATTGTTTTACCTCTAGTAGAGTTTGATGTTATCCTGGGTATGGATTGGCTCTCTATTTACCATGCTAAGATTGACTGTAGAGCTAAAGAAGTTTCTTTTCAGAAATAATTTCAGTTTGTGTACAAGAATGAACCCTTACTGTTGATAACATATCAAGAGGCTGAGAAACTTGTAAAAGATGGAAATGAATGTTACCTTGCACATATTGTTGAAAACAAAGGAACTGTTCAGATTAATTATGTGCCAGTGGTAAATGAGTATCCTAATGGTTTTCCTGATGAGTTGCCTGGAATAATACCAGACCGAGAAGTAGAATTTACTGTTGAATTTGTTCCTGATGCTAAGCCAATTTCAAAACCCCCTTATCGAATGGCTCAAACTGAACTTTTAAATTTGAAGGATAAATTGAAAGATTTATTAGAGAAATGTTTCATTCGACCTAGCACATCACCACGGGGTGCTCCAATTTTATTTGTTAAAAAGAAAGATGGTTCAATGAGACATTGCATTGATTATAGAGCCTTTAATAACATCACTGTTAAGAGCAAATATTTTTTTCCTCATATCGATGATTTGTTTGATCAACTCCAGGGAGCTCAGTTTTTTTCAAAGATTGACCCGAGATCGGGGTACCATTAGTTGAAGGTAAAGGAAGCAGATATTCTGAAGACCACATTTTGAACAAGATATGGCCATTATGAATTTGTATTAATGCCTTTTGGGCTAACCAATGCACCTGATCTATTCATGGACCTTATGAATAGAATTTTCCATGAGTTCTTGGATAAGTTTGTGGTTATTTTCATTGATGATATTTTGGTGTTTTCTAAAAGTAAAGAGGAGCATGACAGACATTTAAGGGTTATTTTGAAAACCTTAAAAGAAAATAAATTTTATGGGAAATTCAGAAAGTGTGAGTTCTGGTTGAAACAAATTTCTTTCCTTGGTCACATTGTTTCTAAAGATGGGATAACTGTTGATCCCGAAAAAATAAAGGTTGTTGAAGAATGGCCAAGACCCACAAATGTAACTGAGATTCGTAGCTTCCTTGGTTTGTAATACTATTACCGAAGGTTTGTTAGAAATTTTTCCCAGTTATATAGTCTAATGACTAAGCGAACTCGGAAGGGTGTTAAGTTTATCTGGACAAAATAATGTGATTATTGTTTTCAGGAACTGAAAAGAAGATTGGTGAATGCTCCAGTTTTGGCACTACCTTCCAGGAATGGGGAGTTTTTTATCTATAATGATGCTTCATTAAAAGGACTTGGTTGCATCTTAATGATGAATGATCAGGTAATTGATTATGCTTCACGTCGGTTGAAAACTCATGAGGTAAATTACCCTACACAAGATTTGGAATTAGCTGCTCTTGTTTTTGCATTAAAAATTTGGAGGCATCATTTTTATGGATTAAAGTGTGAAATATATACCGATCACAAAATTTTAAATTATATATTCACTCAGAAATAATTTAACATGAGATAGAGGATATGGCTAGAATTAATCAAGGATTATGATTGTACAATTCATTACCATCTGGGAAAGCGAATAAATTGGATGCTTCTTTGAGTCGAAAAAGTAATGCTTTATTAAGAATGTTGCGTTTGGAACGTGATCCTTTGGTTAAGGATTTGATGAACTTTGGAATAGAAGTTATTGGTGCAGGATGTCCTTCTGTTTTGTTTCAAGTATCAGTGAAATATTCTCTTTCAGACAGAATTAAGCAAGCATAGAAGCAAGACAGTGAGTTGCAGAAAAAGGTAGAGCTGGTTCAGAAGTGTAAGTTTCCTGAATTCCATATTGATAATGATTGTGTTTTGATATTTGGGAAGAGATTTTGTGTGCCTTGTTATTCAAAGTTGAAGAGAGAGTTGTTATGTGAAGCTCATAGTTCTCCATTTTCAGTTCATCGAGGCAGTACAAAGATGTATAGAGATCTTCTGGAGTATTACTAGTGGGACGGAATGAAAAGAGATATTGCTGATTTTACTATGAAGTGTTTGACTTGTCAGCAGGTTAAAGCAGAGAAGTAGTTACCGAAATGGATGTTTCAGCCTTTACCAGTGCCAGAGTGGAAATAGGAAAATATATTCATGGACTTTGTTGTGGGATTACCGAAGAAATATCGAGGTAATAATGAAATACGGGTTATTGTTGATCGCTTGAATAAATCTACTCATTTACTTGCTATATGAGATACTTTTTCCCTAGACCAACTTTATCGTTTGTATCTTAAAGAGATAGTCAGGTTACATGGATTTCCCCTCTCCATTGTAGCTGATCGTGATCCCAAGTTTACTTCCAACTTTTGGAACGGCCTTCAGAATTCATTGGGTACTGAATTAAATTTTAGTACAGATTTTCATCCTCAATCAGTTGGGCAGTCACAACCAACAATTCAGAATTTGGAGGATATGATACGTGCTTGTTCGATGGATTATCAAGGATGCTGGGACCAACATATTTCTTTGGTTGAGTTTTCTTATAATAACAGTTTTCATTCTAGTATACAGATGGCACCATTTTAGGCATTGTATGGGAAGCGGTGTCAAACTCCAGCTTTCCAGGTTGAAGTGGGTGAAAGGAAGTTGATGGGACCGAAATTGGTAGAAGAGTTGGCAGAAAAATTTCAGATGATACAGAGACACATGAGAACAGATCAGAGCAGGCATAAGAGTTATGCAGACAATAAGAGGAAGGGTCTCTCTTATGAGGTAGGTGATCATGTCTTCATCAAAGTCTCACCATGGAAAAGTGTGATGCTCTTTGGTAAGAAAGGAACGTTGAGTCCAAGGTTCATTGGACCATATGAAATTTTGGAGAGAGTTGGATCAATTGCATACCGAGTGGCTTTACTTCTGAGTTTATCTCAAGTACACAATGTTTTTCATGTTTTAATGTTAAGGAAGTATATTCCAGATCCATCTCATGTTTTGAGTCCAAAGGTAGTTCAGCTGGAAGAGAATCTATCTTATGAGGAACAACCAGTCCAGATTCTTGACCATAGGGAGCAAGTGTTGCGGAATAAGGTGATTCATCAAGTAAAGGTATTGTGGAAAACCCACATGAGTGAAGAGGCAACATGGGAATCTGAAAATGCAATGAGGGATAAATACCCCCACTTATTCGATAAGTAAATAAATTGCGGGGACGCAATTTTCTAAAGGGTGGAAGGATGTAACATCCCAAGTAAGGAATGAATAATAGATATTCTTATCTATGTCTATTAATTAATTATATAGTGTTTTAGAGGCTTAAAATGAGAATAAATCCAATCTTAAGCATGGAATACACTAATATTTTTAAAAGTTTGTTTTACTGCATTTTGATGGAAAACCATTTTTAAATCAAACATTTGACAATTTTATAAGCTCTATTTGTCAAAATAAACTTATTATTTATGATTGGGACATTGAAATTTACATTGGATAATTTTTTGGTAATTTTCTGACAATGTTCATTTTTTAATGAATAGTGAAAAATACTGCATTTTACATCAAAACTTCTTTTTCATCTAATTTATTTATATAGTTAGATTATATTTTTAATTGGTTTTAAAGTTAAATTAGAATATATTTTTACTATTTAATCCAATGGTGGTCATTAGAATTAATATCACTTTGATATTGGACATAATTGAGTGTCAATCTTTTGATAGATATTGTTTTTTAAAAACACGCTATTTTATTTGACAGAGGGATTTAATTATAAAATTAATTAATGCAACTTCTATGTTATGAATTTGGTAAAAACAGACATCATTTTTGAATTTGGAATATCAAATATAGATTAGGGTGAATTTTTGGTATTTTTCTGAAAAACATTAATTTTTTATTAATAGTGAAACCGTAATGTGGTAGTTACCAAAACTGATTTTTTGTTTAAATGGAAATTTACCACTTCTGTGATTTGAATTTAAAAAATCCAATATAAATTATTTTCATTATTAATTAAAATTTGTTTCAATGGTATGAAAATAATTTTTGATGAAAAGTAACTTTTAAGTTTTATTAATCGTGATTAAAGGTAATTAGTGTGATTTTAGGTAAAAATGATATTATAATAAAATGAAAATATCTTGACACTTGTCCTAACCCTATTTTATGAGTCATGGAAGACCAAGAAAACCCATGGGTCTATTTTTGGGACCCCATGGAGCCACTTGGGTAAGATAATGACATTAATGCCTTTTATTTAAAGTAAAAGTAAAAATGACACAAACAAGTATTGTTTTACTAAAACAATTTTTACATGGGGTTATAAAAGTCATATTTTTTACTATAAATATTCATTAAAAAGGTAAAAATATTTTCTAAATCATGGTATTTTTTTATAATTTTTAGACATTAAATAAATTAATTAATTTATGACACCATGATGATGCAACGATTATCTCATAAATAAACGATTTAAATAAAGTGAAAAGATAATGTACAATATAAGACTTACACTTGTCAAAAACCTATTTTATGAGTATATTTCGAACACTTATCATCTTATCCTCGAAATATATCAATTTGGGACCTTTAAAATCAGAAAATCATTTGAAAATAAAGTAACATTTTAAGAATTTCCAAGAGTACCCCTCCTCTCCCTTATAAAAGGCCCCAACCTCTACCACCTTACCCACACCTCTAAAGCCTTTGGCTCGGCCAAGATCTGATCTTTTTGTCTCTCCACATCCCTCTACTCATCCTAGAAGCCATACCTTAGGCAGAAAGCTCTTCAAGAAACCCTTTAGGATCAAACCAAGGGGAGTTACCCGATTTTAAGGTAATGTCTTCACTTATGTTCTTTTGTTTTATTTTGCTTCTCCGACCCCCTAAACTCTTTTTATTAATTACTTTTGTAAAAAAACCAGTATCTTACATATAATAGGATGTTTTTATATTAAGTATTCGAGCTAAAATTACACACACCTACATCTAATGGTTAATGAGCATACTGTTTCCATGGATGGAGAATTTCTACCTCACGAAACGATGATTGTTCAATATTCTTCTAAAACCTTCAAAGGTGGCCATTAAGTTGTCACTATATTTATATATGATATATAATATGTTTATGTTATCATTAATCTTCTGTATTTTCATTTATGTCATACCTTTATGGTTTCCATTATGGGTAAACCTGATATCTTTATTTTAGGAAGTGCGGACTATCGCCCCCTCAAAGTGATTTGATTCGTTAATGCCATACGTGGGACGTATAAAGGATAGAGTTAACGATATTATATATTATGTTATACTGGAATTATAATATATCTTTATGTCATTACGATTTCATTCCATTAAATACTAAATAGAAATGAAAGTAGCGTTCATGCGTACGTACGGCTTACCGTCTCATTGAATGGTGCATTTCATTTCTTACCTCTAAATGTTATTTAATATTATAAATGCATGCATATACTGGATATATATGATATATATGATATCTACATCATGAATATAATTCTGGATATAATGGATATTTTACCACATGAACAACTTGTAATTATAATGAGTTTATTTTTTACTCAAGTACCAATGATCCACAAAACGACTATTATTACATAGTGTTCATGACATGGTAATAAGTGATATAAAAGGAATAATGATCTTGAAAAAGTTTCTCAAGCAAGTATAAATTAACTCAAGTTTATTATTCAGGAGGTTAAATAATGATCGAGTCAAGTCGAACCCGAGGTAAGGGACATCGTCTCAATCTCCTTTCATTGAGGCATATTTTGTTTTATACACCGCTTTCTTTTATATGGTGTATAAACCCCTTTGACTTTTACATTTATTCAAAAGGAATCTTTTTTATATGAAGCGTTTACTATACGACAAAAGGGAATGTTTTTATTTGTCATACCTAAGCGGCGACGATGACTTCTCCACCGCCGTGACCATTATTTGAGTTTCGGCTTCCTCTATAAGCCATAACCTAACTTTTTTTTAAAATGAAAAATAAATACCATGTATTACTTTTATTTTATTTGGGTATTGAAAATGGTTTTCATAATGTTTCTATTATATCAATGTGTTGTATTGATATCTTGTGATTGAAATGTGGAAATGTTATGTTTCCTTTATGCATGTTTTATGTGGTGCGATTATTTTATGGTTCTTGGGAATTGTTATGAAGACGGGTGGTTCTGTGATAAACTAAGGGCAGGTGAGCCTGATATAGCTCTCCAATGCATTTGGTAACGCGAAAGAGTTATACGTTAAGGTTTCTCTAAAGAGATTTAGGGAATATACTGTGATGGGTATTCCAAACGTTACCAAGATGGTTACTCCCTATGTAATAATGTCATGAATGCCTCAAGTTACCTTTATTTCTTATGATTTCTATGATTTATTCATGATTTGATGAGGTATGTTAAAGTGATTATGTTTTATGGGTAAAGTGTGATTTCATTGATTCTTATGTATACATGTACTCATGTTTCCTTTCTATATTTTTATATCCCTTGCTGAGCTTTTTATGCTCATCCCAAGTTGTTGAAATGTTTTTTCACAGGTCAAGGGAAAGGTACATGATATAATGATAGTGTCATGGAAGTGTCAAGAAAGAATCCATGTTTTATTTTAAATATGTTTCTGTTGATGAGAAAAATGAATACTATATTTTATGTACCCACTATGTTTAAATGTGGAATGTAATGAATGTTTTATGATCTAATTATCTAAAACTCTTAACCTGAAAAGACCCTCAATGTGTATTCTTGAAATATCTCAAGATTAAGTAATGTTTAAGGCTAGGACCTTATAGTTATAATCATAATATTTAATTGGAAAATATTAATTGGACTAACTATATTACAAATATTATATGTTTTTAAAATTTATAAAATAAATTCAATGATAATTTATTGATTATAAATGAAAATTTTAATTGCTTGAAATGAAAATTATTCTTTTTTAATACAGTTTTTATGTGTTCAATGAGTTATTATCATAACTAATTAAATTAATAGCATTTTAGGAATAATTATATTGAAATTTTTATAATATATATTCAATCATTATTTTGTATCATTTAACCAATATCATTATTTTAATGGGATAATAGAAATTCTCGTTTTATGCTTAAAAAGTGTATTTTTTTAAAATCATTTGTTCACTTTTTCGGCGCATATTTTAAAATTAATTTTTCCCACTTTGAGAAAAAAAATATAAAATTAAATTATTTTTTAAAATATAAATGTAAGAAAATATATCTTAGTGATGTATTGATAATATTCAATAAATATTTATTCTTTGAATATTAGTGTAATATAATAATTTTTATTAAAAAATTATTTAAATGTTTTACAAAGTTCAATTTTAATAGAGAATGGATTAAAATAAACATAACAAAAATTATAATATTATTAATATAATTACTTTAATTTTAATTAATTTTATGATGAATTTTTATATATAAAAATATTATACTTTGGTGATCTTTAAAAAAACATTTTTTGTCACATCTTCAAGTTTAATTTTAAATTAAAGTCTCGAAATTCTATTAATAAAATTCTTAAATTTTATTAAATACATATAACATTGATAAATAATATTATATTAAAATCTACATATCCTATTATTTTTTTGTCATAATTTGTAATATAAATATTCAAAATTATTTACTACAGTTAGGGTTAAATGGATTTACCATGGCGGTTAAATGAAACGATATGGTTATGATTAAAAAAATTATATAGATTGTATATTAAGTAAATATTTAGACCATGTATTATCTAAACATTAGTTATACGAACATTTTGAAAAATGTTTGCTTGATAATGGATTTATCATTTTTTTCGCTTGGGAGATTGCAAAGTGGGTTCCATGTTAGTCTTCTCCCCGGCTTATAAAAGGACACCTCATATCCTTCACTCTCTATACATATAGAAATATTTTTTTCAAAAAATACCTACCTAAAAATATTACTTACATACCCCTCCAAATCCTAAATTCCATTGTTTGTTTATGAAACCATTTTATAAAGGATTTTTGTACAAACTAAAAGAGGTTGTTCGAAGAAAATGTTTTGTTTTCAAAAGAGAATTTTAATTTATTTCTTCTTCCACCTATATAAAATCATCTAAAAATATTATGATATAATAAAAACATTATCTCCCATGTACTAATATGTTGTTATGTTAATTTCATTAGTTATATCCATCTCTTTTTTAACCAAATGAGAAATAAAATCATCAATTATATTTATTGTGGACTACCACATCGTAAAACTATAAAATTCATTTTTAATCACCGCCATTCATGGGAGCATATAATGATAGCATATAATATATATATATGATATTTTTGAAATAATTATATTTTATATATATAATATCACTTCTAACTTCTTACTTTCAAATCTATTGATACATTAAAACGTCGCATGGGCGTACATGTGGACTACCACCTCAATGAAGCAATGTTGTATATTTTTCATTTTATTATGGAATTTATGTTAATATTGATAGATTTAATATATATATATATATATATGAGATATGTTAAATAAAAATGTCTCTATAGTGGTTAATAAATATTTTACTTTCTTTGGTTATGTCTAAAAAAATGAGAATAGTGTTCATGCGTACATATGGCCTACAGTCTCCATAAATGGGGTAATTCATTTATCTACCTGTTAATTTTATGAATAAATATAAAAATTAAAATAATAAATTTATATAATATTAATATCATGAATAATATTCTGAATATTATGGTACCATGATCATTATATGAGGGATAAAACTATCAAACTGAAACATTCATGAAAAACAAAGTCATTAATACATGAAACAATGGTATTAGTGATGAATAATTGATAAATGGGTGATACATTGACATAATTAAATAATAAATTATATGATATATATGATTATAGTTCTTTAATATATGAATATAAAAATAATATTTGTTACACATGAGTTTTTAAGGGTTAAGAAGAATGTTGACACTTGACGTAAAGTATTTTTGTCTCACATTTATTTCTATGGGACACATGCCATATTCAAAAACATTTATTTTATATGGTGTATATAATTCCAAAGATTTTATCCTAGGGTTATTAAATTTATAATTTTTCGATATATAAATATATTTAATGTTATCTATTTCATGGGTCTTATAACTCAAAACATTCCAATGTTGTAAGGGTTTTATGTTATAATCACATTATTTATTATGATTGTATTTGATTATGATTTCAATGAAGAAGTAATATTATATATATATAATACCATTAAATTTATTATCCTATGGTTATTTATTTAAATTAATTATTTTCCATTAATTTTTACCTCTTTATGTACTCAATACACCAAAAAATTATTTTTATGGAAAATTAAATTTATATCATAAATCAGTGAAAAATAAATTATATTTCATGTCCATATTTTCTAAAAATGTATTAATTTATGATTTTAAAATTAGAAAATTATTTTTAATTTAATTTGTTACTCCATTTTTTTTTAAAATTATTTTCTAAAAGTAATATCTATAATTTTTTTTAAATGATGTACTTTTGAATTTTACCAAAAATGTGAATAGAATCATTATTTTAACATGTACGAGATTAATGGTATTTTTATCTATCCTAGAGACTCAATATTTTAAGTATTCATTTATAATTTTCCAAGGATCATTCAAAATAAAAAATTATTTATTATTTTATAATTTTATTACAATTTATGTAATTGTTTTTAAAAAATGAGATGATATTTTCTTCAATAATTTTTTAATGAAATTTTATTGTATTAATATAAGTTAATGAAAAAAATTTAGATGTTTCAAATGATTTAATTCTTATATAATATAATAATAAAATAGAAATCATTTCTCTGTATTTTTATGAATATTATACAAAATTATAATGAAACATTTTTCTTTCCCATGGGTTATGCTATGATGAAATATTTCTTAATCCAATTTAATTCTCACAGGTTATGATATGATGAATGAATCTGTGTCACATATATGTATAAAATTCCTTTTGTGATGTTTGGAACTATAATTATATAACCCACCAATTAATTAGGTAATGCTTAATATTTTATGAGATAAAATGGTACAATAGATTTTATCCCATATACAAAATTGGTTACATGGTTGGTTAGCTCAGGCGTAATATGTAATGAATGTCTTTATTGGAATCATTGAAATATTTTCAATACTTATTATTATTCTATAAATTTTTATCTTATGCCAATATTATTCTCTCATGAATTTTGTTATTTGATTTAATAATGATTAATTTCTTAAGATATATCAATATTTCAACCATTATTTGGATTATGCTCTTCGATATATAGGGTATTATTTTCAATTTTATTCTTATATTCTTATACACTTTTTTTCACAGTAATTTTATATCTACTTTATTTAATATAACTAAGTATGAAAGATCACACGATCTCATGTTTCCTTTACCCAAGTTGTGAAGAATGGTAATATGAATGATATTTATATAGAGGGTTCCATTTATGAAATACATAGTAAGAGATGATGTGGTCCACTTATTAACTCATTTTCCATGTATCAAAATATCCAAAGGAACTAGACATGTATGTTTTTAGTAGGGATCATTATTATTATGTATTAATATTCAACTCATAATATTCCATATCTATGTTCAGAAAGTTTTGTACTTTATGGTTTGTATCAGAAAAAAAAATCAATCCATTGGAAACTAGGATGAGAAAAAAATTAGTTAAAACCATTATGATAATTTAATGTATAAAAAATTTTCTGAAATGTCCTAATGAATTATATAGTGAGTGTTTTCTCTGAAATTATATCCATATATGGATAAAAACATGTGGATATTTATTGGGATTAGTTATAACTAGAGGTTATAACTCTAAAATAAATGCATTTGTTTTTGACTGGATCATCACCTAGTGAAAGAAAACATCTCCAACTATATAAAAAAATTTACAATCCCAGGTTATTTTTTTCACAATATTTTCATGATCAATAATGAATTATTTTAAAATTTTATGACCCTATATGACCTAGGTAAATCCTATGATTACATTAGGTTAAAGTAAGGTTACATGATTTAGATATACAATGAATTATTTTTCAGGATTAATCACTTATATTAATGGTTACCAATAGTCATGAAATCCATTTTGGTATCAGAAATGAATTGAAGATACAATGATGATTTTGAGGTGTATATACATAAAATCAATTATTTAACTAATATATTCGTGTTTAATTTTATAAATCATGAAGAATATATGAATTTTAATTCATATCCTTAATGGTTTTATGTTTTCGTTGTAGTGAAATATAATAATTTTTTCATGATAGTGTCTCATTTTTATGATTCCCCTCCTGTGGATGTGTGTGGGATTTTACTTTCGGAAAATATTTTAATTCTCTCTCTATTTTAATTTTATATTTTAACACCCATATGTTTTAATGATATATTTTCTTTAAATAGTTTTTATTCATAAGTAGCTTGATTTTCACACAATCGTAAGTTTAACTGAACTGTGTGATGCCCTTATTAAAAAATTACCATTATAGCCTAGTTTTTAGTTTAGTAGGAATAATTAAAACTAACTTTTGAAAATGCATTATGAATTCATTAGCTATCAATTATTTATGAAAAATATAAATCAATTATATATTTTTATTTTGAGTGCATTGATTTTGGTAATTAAATTAATGAGTTGTATTTTTGTTATATACTTATTAAAATATTTTTTATATTAATACAATGGATATTTTAGTCATATGGTATGCATAAAACCCTATTTAATGTATAAAAACATATTTTTTAAAGGTTAATTTTACACCATTGATTGGAAAACCCATATTAAATTAATATTTTGACATATTATTAATTATTATATGACAAAATAAACGTGTTATTTTGAATAATGATATAGAAATTTACTTTGGATAAATTTATGATAGTTTCCTGATAACTTTCATGTTTTGTTGAATAGTAAAAATATGCTAAATTTTAATTAAAAACAACCTTTTTCAACAAGATAACTTTTTACGGTTAAATTATAATATTGAATATTTTTATGTATAAATAGAATATGTTTTTATCATTCAATAAAATTTATTCCATTATCATGAATTTTACATTGAATACATTGGTAAAAACATTCCAATCTCTTGCAATGTTTTAACCTTTAAAAATTGTTTTCTCAATCAACAAGGGGATTAATTTTAAATTAATTACTCAAAATTCTGTGTTTTCAATTTTGAAAAATGGATTCCATATTTAAAATCATTAGTTTCAAATTATGTTAATAGGTTACTTTTTTTGGCATTGTGAATAGTAACTTTGATAATTATTTTTATTATCATGGTTAAAGGTAAATCAGGTAATTAAGGGTAAAAATAATATTATAAAATTACCTTAACACCTTTGAAAATTTTATTTGATAGATAAATTATACCTTTATCATCTATTTTTCGAAATGGAATCACTTTATAGCCACATACCATTGAATATGACATGAAGGTATCAAAAACTAATGAATGTGACAAAATATCACAATCTCGCTTTATATAAGTATATTAATTTTAATATATGTATAACTAGGAGAAAATATCTAATATAGATAAAATATAGAAATATAAAATAATTATCTACATCATAGTAATTTATTTATAATTTTTATAGATTAAATATTAACCATTAATAATGACACAATAGTGATGTAAAAATTATTTTATTAATAGAAATATCAAATAAATGGTTTTAAAAATATTAAAATAAATCTCCTATGAACTAATAAATCTTATCCACGAATTTTATAGGTTAATATGACATGTTAGGAGTGTGTTTAATATTTTTTTTCTAATTTATCTCCTTTTTTATTTTATTAAGTCAAATAAATGAATAGTGTCAAAATTGACACTTGATATTTTATGAAGATAACATTTTATTAAATTATTTTAAAATCATAAAAAAAATTAAAATTTTCAAATTGGTAAATATAAGATATAAAATTTCATAAAATATCCATTTATCTTCAATTAACACCATATAATTAAATATTTATAACCATTAAATATTTTTAATGTTATTACCACAATGAATATTAAATTGAATAAATAAGAGTCAATTAAAATGATATGGTTTAAATTATAAAAATAAATTATCCAAAATTAATTTTTTGTTGATATTACAACCCTATCTCATCTCATCTTCAAATTGAGGAAATTTGTTAGGTTTTTTGGTAGGGTTTGAATTTATTATAAATTATTATTTATGGAGTTTCCAAAAATGGCCCTCACCTCAATTATGAAAGGGAAATTCCTCTATCACCTCTTACCTTCATTTTGAGACTTCAAGCTCGACCATAACCTGCCTTTTTACCTTTTAAACTTCCGTATTTTTATTATAGTGGCTCTGGTCATCTTCAAAGACAAACTCTAGTGCTCTAAGAGGATATTTGGAGAAGGCGCAGTGAAGAAGAGGTGATATCATTTACCGATTCTTTCAAACTTCTTTCATCTTATACTTCCTCTTCATTAGATATTTCATTATAATGTAATAACACTAGTATCAGTCATATACTAATATTCTATTATATAGATGAAAATCATATTCCACCTTCTACCAACCATATTAAAACTGAAATCACCACACGTGTGTATGTACGGCTTACTGTCTCTACATTGTGGTGTAATCCGTTTCTCACAACCACCTTACATGGATGGGTATAATGATCGAATTGATAAATATATATGTGATTTATATAAAATTATTATTATTATGACATACTATACACCTTCCACTTTAATACCATTCATAATTATGGGCATGGTATCATCGCTTGTGCATACATACAATATACTGTCTCCACAATGCAATGTGATTCATTATACATAATCATCATTAAAGCATGATTATATATTTGAATTGACTGAATAAATATGATATATATAAAACTAATACCATTCTGTAAATTATTTAACTATAACCTAAATATAGGAATAATATCTTATCTAACAAAACACGTATAAGAACATAAATCACCTAATACATGAATAATGAGTAACAGTGAAATGTTACTAACAAATGGATGAAAAAAAGATCATAAATGTTATAATAAAAATGATTATGACTATGAAATAAATAACTAACATTATTTAAATCATTATAAAAGATATTCTAATATATATTTTTCATATTATACATAAGGTAAGGGATAACTTTTCAAATCTCTTTTTTATCCTAGCTTGTTTATTCATAAGTATTTACAAGGGTATAATTATTATTCACTTCAATGTTTCCTAAATATGTATTTCAAAAAATTATTTATATCCTTCTAAAATTGATAAAATTAAATTTTATCCATTGTTAAATGTTTACTAAATGGTATGAATGGAATCTTTTGTCATTTTTTGTATGAGATACTTTTTCACTTTTTTGAGAAAAGCACGAGAAGAATTTTTTTAACTTGTATAGTGTGAATGGATTTTTACACTTTCATAATTCCTTATTTCTGTGAAGATTGCAACAAAATATTACATGGATATTTTCAAATAAAATGATTTCTTCTAAAAAAATTTGTCATTTTGAGGAAGGATAACATTTTTGAAGAAGAAAGGATATTTTTCCCATGAATTAATTTCAAGTGTTTTCTCAAAAATATTTTCCATCTAAGATGAGACTATTTAAATAGGGTTATATTTCTATCATTATTATTATTATGATTTTATTATGTTTATGATGGAGATTTATATAGTAAACCTGTTGGTTTTATATGAATAATGATAGAATGGTATTTAAGAAACCCATTTTATTTCATGGGTTATGCTATGGTGAATGTTTTTATAATTTTATGGCACACGTAAGAATGGTTTAATTATGATATTGGTGGGACTTATATCTCTCTCTAATACATTGGGTAGAGATTTAAATCCCATGATATAGACATGACTAGAATGGAAATTAAATCTAGTTTAGTAATACAGGGATGGAACGAGGAGTGAACTCGATTTAGTAATGGACTTTGTCCACTATAATGTTCTCAATAATGAGACTTGACTAATATGAAATGATTTTATATGAATATGTGTGTATGTCACGAAATTTAATGTCTTATGTTATGACTATTGGGATTATATTTCACTTTTATAATTTATCCCATGATAGAAAATTATGTTCTTTTATATGCAGGATAATATTTTCCAATGTTATGTTTATGATTGATATTTCCTCTATTTACCCTTACTGAGCATTTGAGATAACCCTTTAATATGATTATTTTCCCTTGTTCATGAATAAGGATATTAAGTAAGATATGTTAAAAATTAATTCTAGTTATGAAGAAATAAGCAGAAGATAATGTGGGTGTTTTATGAACCGATCGTTTATGTTTCCCAGTTTCTAAAGACACTAAAACTATACAGTCCTGAAATTATTTTTTAATGATATGTAATAAATATTATTCTATGTTGAAGTAATATCTATTTGTAAAGTATGGACCTTTATATTTGGTATCAGAGAAAATGTATAGTTAACCTTTAGAAACTAGGATAAGATAACCTTAGTGATATCCATAAGGATATGTCTAAGTATATGTCACAATCCTATCCTAGTGTTTTATATATGTTCATAAATAACCTATGAGAAAACCTATAGTTTCCTAAATTGAAATTTTATTCGTGATTATGTGGTTTTCTATTATTACTAGTTTTTATCACACTATTATTATTGGTTTTAGTGAATGGATGGAACCTTAAGGAATCGCATTAATGATTAATGTGACGGGAAATGCAATGATTGGTCCCCTATGTAACCAAATTTTATGGGAGATGGAATGAAAAATATTATATCCATGATCACATAACAATATTATTCTATGAATCATGCAAGACATCTGAATGATAAAATTTGGGAGCAACATTCAATTGAGTCCATCATGATATAGCATCTACCTTCATCCAGCAAGTCTTCTGATCCATTAGTGGCTAAATAATGGATCACTACCACTGAAAATATATTTTCAGTTCTACAATGTTTTGTACATGATAAATTCATCTTATTATTCTATCGTTTGGATGTAAAAGCTTATCATTGGTGGAATATTATCAAGAATATGAGTAAAAGAGATGAAATTGATTGCATATAATGGGACGAGTTCAAGAACTTATTTTTCAATAGTTGATTTCCTAGTATTCTAATAAAAAATATGGAGAAGAAGTAACTTGAACTTAAGAAAAAGGATGATGAATCTATTGGTACCCATGAATGAAATTTTACAAGACTTGTAAGGTATGCTTATAGAATTATTATCTAACCTGAGAGTAAAATTGATTAATTATTTAGTGTCTTAAAACGAAGTCTCTGAAGGGAACTATCCATAAGGGACTTTGATAGTTGTGAGGAGATTGTTTGAAGTTCTATCAAGGTTGATATGGATATTTGAGTAACTCATCAGTCATATGGGTTTGATAAGAAGATAGAAATTAATTTCAAAAGAAAAACTATAGCCACACTGAAAAGAAGATAAGTTTTACCTTATTCTCAAATTTTGGAAGGAAACATTGAGGGTATTGTCTTAACGGGACTAGAAAATGTTTAAAGTGTGGAAAATAAGGTTATCAGGAAATTGAATGTCGATGTGATGGTAAAAATATGTATACTTATATAAAAAGAGAAAATTATACACAGAATTCACCTCATACACATCAATGTTACAGGTTCTAGGAAATGGGGAATTATTCTAATCAATGCCCAAATCCAAGGGTTATTGATGATGATCAGCGTCAATAAAATCTTAAGGAAAAATACGATTTAAAGTCACATGCAAACACTACAGGAGACGTGTAGTATGATAATGAAGTGGTGAAAGGTACACTTAACATCCACTCGAAAGCAAAATATGATTTATTTGATTCTAAATCCACCCAATATTTTATTTTTGAAAAAAAATATAACTGTATCATCATATTACCTCAACAATTAGACGTTTAGTTACCTTTAACAACTCTTAATGGCGCCACAATCGCATCAAAAGTTTATAATTATTCTTAGGTTGATGTTTTTGGGAAATTTTTTTCTTAAAATCTTGTTAACCATCCTTTAGTGGAATTTTATGTGATTACTAGCGTGTATTGACTTTCTTTATATGGATCTCATATCAATTAGAAAACAATGGAAGGCACATTTCATATTCCATATCAATCTATGATTATCTATTGATGCAAGGGTGAATATAATCTTCCAGTAGTAATTTATTCCATATTATGGGTATTTATTCCAATAAATGAAGGTTATTTATCTTAAATGGTTGGGGAGAAACTCACAATTAAGAATACGCCCATTGTACGAATGTCTGATGATATATTTTTGGAGAAATTTCCAGGTCTTCCACCAAATCGTGAAGTTGGTTTTCCAGTAGAACTCATACCAAGTTCTATACCTATTTCAAATACACTTTATGTCACATACAAGACAAATTTTAAAGTTATTTTTCATTTAATTTACATCCTTTCTTTGTTTTGGGGGTTTCCCTAGGTTTTAGGGAGGAATAGATAAGTATTCATGAATTGGGCCAAACCGTGAGCCCAATTTCAGATTAAAAAAATAAATTTTGTATCTATTATAACTTTTTCATTTTTCAACATTTTTCATCCATTAAAATTCCTACTTGACCTCCCCTAACCTATTAACACCACCAAGGTAATTTAGAGCTTTTAGAAATCCATAACCAGGGTTTATTTGGGTTTTTATCTAAGGGGTTGGGCCTGCCCGAAAGCTCAATTCCTATTTTCAAAATAACTTTTGATTATGTTATAACTTATTCATTGTTTGGGATATTTCGGTGATTCCAAGTGGAGCCCAAGACCGATTAACGCATCCCCGCTTCTGATCTCTCTCCCCCTTCTTTGGAGCTCTGGTTAATTGCGATTGTGTGCCAAACTTCATAGGCTTCCTCAAGTCACCCAGATTTGAAGAGGTAAAGTCTTTATTTCATAACTCTCTCAATTCTAAAGATTTTTCCTCCATTCCAGTTCCTAATTGACCTAATATATCTTGTTTGAACGAAACCTAAATTTGGTCTCTTTTAAATTTCATCTACTGGTGTTTTGGAGTGATTACTTCAAGATACTTCAAGTAAATGAGCCCTTTTCTTTCCTCTTCCAAACTACTTAGGGTTTCATTATTTTTTTCTTATGGTTTATTTGGTTGTCATTGAGTTTCATAATGTCCAGAAACTAGGTTTTCGAACCTAGGGTTTAACATTGGGCTTTATTGGCCATTTTTTTCTGGTTTTAGGTCTGGTTTACCTTCCTTGAGGTGCGGCGGTGGTGCGTTTGAGTTTTCGCACAAATGATTCAAGGGTTTCCTTGGTTTTGGTAGGTGATTCCATTGTGTGTGCAATTTTTGTGAATTATCTTTCTGTGTTAATGGTACCTTAATGTTTTTTTCCCTTTAATGTTTCAGTAAAAATTGGTTTTAGTTGCATTTATAATGCAAATGAATTTTAAGTTCCAATTTTTGGTGAAATTGGGGGTTTTTCATTCAAATATTTTATTGGTTCATTTTGGGCTGACCTATAAGTAATTATTTGATTTTAATGAACAGTAATTGGACTGAAAATATTGTTTTGATGATTGTACCATGTGTTTGATGTTGTGAAAGTTGGTTTTAATGGTGTTTGTAAAACACATGAATTTCTAAGAGACGTGTTGTGTAAAAATGGAGGTTTTACAATGATGTCACTTCTTGAACCATATGAGGCTTCCCTAAAAATGATTTGTTGTTTTAATTTAAATGTATTGGTATTCCATTTATGTTTTGGTAATTCAAAAATGTGCACATAGTGTGCAATTGGTGTTCTCAAGGTGTTTTTTTGTGCAAGACACTACGTGATTTTAAGGAATTGTTTTATTACAAATCAAAGTGTTTTATTGTGTGTTTTAAGTGGTATAAAAATGTGATAGATAATGTATTGATTGTGTGTGACCAGTAGTTGGGTTTTATTTGAAAATGGATATATGTTGCATGCTGAAATTGTTTGAGCACAAAAGGGGAAGCCCGGGTACTTAGGTGGGCGGATTTGTACTAGTACGGCTAGTGGACCGGATGGGTGTTGTCCATGTTTCACTTAGAATTTGGATAACGACAACTCTAACTAAACTATGTGGATGATGATTGAAAACCACTATGTTGTGGGTATGATCCCTACTAGTGGCTCGTGCACGAGAGTGGATTTTATTATGGTTGCTTTACACCGAGGTACGAGGTACATAGGGCCCGAGACAACCTAGTGCCTAGGGGTGTTCCTGGTTTGTTGCTTACTGGATTTTTAGTATTTACCCTTGTATTTGGGTGTTTTTTTCAGTACTTTATAGTATCTATCATTTCCATTTAGATATGTTAACATTCTGGAAATTCTAGTTTGAAAACTTTTCTTTTAAATGAAAGTTGCATTTCTTGGAATTTCATCGTCGTTTTTCTTTACGAATTAAAAAAGTTTGCTTCTTCACCATATATTGAATGAACTTTGGAATCATTGGGTGGTATCCTATTGGGATTAGGCTCACACCCTACTTACACCCCTTGGGTGTAAGTAGACTTTTTTATGCTTGACTCAGGTAAAGGGAAGGATATGGGTGATGGCGGTTCAGGGTGTTAGTCCTCATCGTTGGGGCGGAGTTGCGGAGAAGGTTTGTGGGTGATGACCCCCTTGTCGTGTGGAGTCCATGGGGATTTCATTATGTTGTCATTATTTTTTTTAGACCACTTGTAGTGTCTTTAAACATATGTATTCAGTTCTGGTTTTTGTGTAAACATCGTTTGGTTTACATTTTTCAGATTCAGTTCATTGATTGTTTTTAATGTTTTATGCCGTCATATTCGGGTAAATCATTCCCAAACAAAAATAAATGATACCTGGGAACTTGTGCCAGCCCGTGGGGATAGGGAACAACCTTCGGGTCATGTCACGGGATGGGTTTGGTTCCAGTGTTGGTGGCGACCAGATTCGGTTCGTGACAAAATGGTATCAGAGGTTTGGTTCGCTCTCTTTGGGTCATGTTATTTAGGGAATAGTCGAGATAGTATAAAGTTAGGATTGTTGGGACTTGTTAGTTCGGTTATGGGTAGTGTTCCTGATCACCACACCTCATGAAAGGATTCGAGTCACATGGGGAAGTTGGGATTTATCTAATTCCAATGGTTTTCTTGGTTTGATGATGATTAGGGGAAATGAAAAGAGAGATGGGTTAATTGTATCAGTGAGCTCGCAGGTCCTGGCAAGCCATGTGAAGCCGGGGATATTCCCTATAAAACTCTCTATGATAGTGAAGTGATTGGAAAATGGCTGCCAACCATATTTCCAAGTCACCCACTGAAACTAGTTTCCTCGCGCATTGTTTTGTGCTTTAGTTTGGAAATCTTGGCACTTTGGTTTTAAGGTGACTTGGTTTTAAGAAGCGTAAAGTTTTTATGAAATGATTTTCAAATAAAGAGGGAATCGCTTGGTTTATGAAATATCGGAACTGAATATTCAAAATTGTTTTGAAATGTAAAATGGTGTGCTTACACCTCTTTCAAAGCAGGAACTATATTGAAGTTTGTTTTGAAAAGTGTTTCTAATAGAGTTTTCTAAAAAATCTGAGTGTGTTTCAATGGGATGAGATTTTTTGAAATTGATGTGAATATCTTGAATGTGATTTATTTTATAAATGGTTGTGACTTTCTGAAAATTTTTGTATGATGTGAGTTGGGATTTTGATCTCGTGGTTAGCGGTTTTGATAAAAAAAGATGTGTTGGTTGACCGTTTTGGTTTTGAAAAGTGGAACGAATTTTTGTTTTAACCTTTGGTATTTTTGTGAGAAACCACATGCATGGGTTTATATGGGAAGATGGATGGTTGATGGCCTGACTGGATGAGTTCTGGGATGGATATGAGGAGGGTGCCTGGTGTGGCACAAAAACATGCATGTGTGAGGCCCATGGGGTACCATTGGTGGATACTCTTACTGCTAAACCATTTGTTTTCAAAGAATTGGTTTTAAAGAAAAACATTATGTCTTGATGAATAGTTTGGTATGGTTTGTATTATGGGTTTTTGAAAATGTTGATGTTGTGGGATGATTTGAGTTCAAGAACCCTTTCTTTTTGAACTGTGTTTTGGGTTTATGTTTGGTCGGTAAGCTGGGTAGAAGGACCAGTTAGTAGTCTCCTCTGAGATATGTTTCGGGACACCTTTATGCTGGTTACCTTCATGTGTTTGGATCTGGTTTATGGTTTTTTTTACAAATGGACCATCTTGGTTGGGTCCTTGGGTTCTCCCATTGGATAAGGTACACCCCCATTAAAGGTTAGTGCACAACTCAAGTGCAACCAGGATTGTTTTTCTGTTTGAAGACCCTCCAGTTGATCAATATAAGGAATATTTTTCTTGAGATTTTTAGATAGAGTCTACACCCATTCCTTTCTTTGATTTTTAGATCCTCTTGTAACAGGAGAGTGCTCGTGGAAGGGTGAAAGAGACCATAGTTTCTTATGTTTCCTAATTCGTCGAAGGTGGATATGGTCTAGGGTTGTTAGTGTGGATGAGTGTCTCAATGGTGTCTAAGAGGGCCTTTGGGGTTCTTCAAAGTTTCTTTGAAGCATGAGTTCATGTTAGGCCACCAGTGTGCAAGATCTGGTCAAGAGTGGCTATTATGGACACTTGCTGGAATCATGTGCTGTTTGGGACTCAGTATAAGGTCCCTCTCCTTGTGTTTTCTTTTATCCACAATGGTCATGTTCAGTGATTCCTTGCGATGTCATGTGTTTATTTGCTATAAGGGTGAAGATTGTGCAATCTAATGAGAGTCACTATTTTTTTTGTTGGATGTGTGTGCAACCTCTAAGTTCTTGTTTTGGTAAAATGATGGGTTGGGGAAAAGTGGGTTTGAAGTGTGTCATGTATCAATGAGACCATCTGAGATTATAGTATAATTGTTTTTGGAACTAGAAGAAGCTGTTCAGTTCAGGGGTTTCCAAATCCTAACTACAAGGCCTAAGATGCTTCAATCCATTGAGCTCCAGCCATAGGCCCCGGAGAGAAGCTGGCGCGTAGTTAGGGGAAATCCTAGAGTCATTCAAACTTTTGGTCAAGGTCATATCCTCAATATGAAAGATAAGAATAGTTTAAACCTCTTGTGTCGTCGTCTTGTTACAATTTCTCACATTTGGTGGAAAGAGGTGTGAGTACCTTCTTCCCATGTCATACCCTGAGTTGATTTTTTCCCCTTTGGGTTCCCTTGTGTTTTTGGAGAAAAGTTTAAAATTTGGGTTAAGCAGGTTGAAGTGCCTAGTTTGTGCATGCTTATCAGTAATTGTGTGCCAACCCAGGGGACCATGTGATAAGAGATAGTAGCTACTGCATGGTCTCTGCACGTCCATGATCATTGGCCAAGGAAACTGTGTGAAGTTTCCTCTTTTGACAGAATGATCTGCACAGTTAACTCACGGTTTCCCAAACCGTGTAATCCAATCGTGCGGCCATGCCAGCTCCTTAAAATTCTATTGTTTTTTTATTGTTATCCCATACTATTTAGTTAAGATGGTTGGGTTTTTTTGGGGGTATACCCACAATGGGACTCATGTAAGTTTCATTGGAAGAATTCTGATATTAATCTACCCCTAATGTTGGGAAGTCTGTTCGAAGCCCCCTGTTAGTGTCTTGATTTTGTCTTAAGGAAAGTTGTGTTCATTATTATGGTGGGGAGACCCATCATGGGTATCATGTATGTTCTCTTGGAAAAGGAATACTGTTAGTTTACCCCTTATGATTGGGAGACCGTTCTTTCCTTCCCTAATTGTTATCCTTATTCTGTCTTAGAAATTGAGTTGTCCCTAGTGGTGGGATGTTCGGATTGGGTCACCCCGTACTAGTGACTCAGTTTTCTCCGTGGTGTATTATAGGTAGGAGGTAGTATAAATCAAGTATATATATCCACAAATTTGTTACTTGGGTAAATTTTGGGATGGAGAACACCCAATGGTTTTGTTTACGTAATGTTGTGGTAGAGTTATTCGAGTTCGTTGTTCGTTTCAAGTGGATTGCTTGAGCGTCGTCTTGTAGTGTTTGAGGTGTTTTGTTTTGGGATGTGTTTTTAATGTGTTTCATAATTTTAAGTAATTGGGGTTATTTTTGGTTGGTGAGAGTATTATGTTCTTTGTTTTATCCATTGGAGATGTTCATCCTTTTTGAAGCGGGTGAAAACGTGGCAAGGAAGTCTGTCTTGGTGTATCGATTGGGCTCTGCTTTTGCATCTGGTCTTGTTGTGGCATTCGGAGGGCGGAATGCTTTATGGTGGGGAGAATTGTCACATAAAAGACAAATTCTAAAGGTATTTTTCATTTAATTTACATCCTTTCTTTGTTTTGGGGGTTTCCCTAGGTTTTAGTGAGGAATAGATGAGTATTCATGAATTGGGCCAAACCGTGAGCCCAATTTCAGATTAAAAAAATAAATTTTGTATCTTTTATAACCTTTTCATTTTTCAACATTTTTCATCTATTAAAATTTCTACTTGACCTCCCCTAACCTATTAACACCACCAAGGTAATTTGGAGCTTTTAGAAATCCATAAGCAGGGTTTATTTGGGTTTTTATCTAAGGGGTTGGGCCTGCCCGAAAGCTCAATTCCTGTTTTAAAAATAACTTTTGATTATGTTATAACTTATTCATTGTTTGGGATATTTCGGTGATTCCAAGTGGAGACCAAGCCCAATTAACCCATCCCCGCATCTGAGCTCTCTCCTCTTTCTTTGGAGCTCTGGTTAATCGCGATTTTGTGCCGAACTTCATAGGCATCCTCAAGTCGCCCAGATTTGAAGAGGTAAAGTCTTTATTTCATAACTCTCTCAATTCTAAATATTTTTCCTCCATTCCAGTTCCTCATTAGCCTAATATATCTTGTTCGAACTAACCCTAAATTTGGTCGCTTGTAAATTTCATCTACTGGTGTTTTGGAGTGATTACTTTAAGATACTTCAAGTAAATGAGCCCTTTTCATTCCTCTTCCAAACTACTTAGGGATTCATTATTTTTTTCTTAGGGTTTATTTGGTTGTCATTGAGTTTCATAATGTCCAGAAACTGGGTTTTTGAACCTAGGGTTTAACATTGGGCTTTATTGGCCATTTTTTCTGGTTTTAGGTCTGGTTTACCTTCCTTGAGGTGCGGCGGTGGTGCGTTTGAGTTTTCGCACAAATGATTCAAGGGTTTCCTTGGTTTTGGTAGGTGATTCCATTATGTGTACAATTTTTGTGAATTAGCTTGCTGTGTTAATGGTACCTTAATGTTTATTTCCCTTTAATTTTTCTGTAAAAATTGGTTTTAGTTGCATTTATAATGCAAATGAATTTTAAGTTCCAATTTTTTGTGAAATTGGGGGTTTTTCATTCAAATATTTTATTGGTTCATTTTGGGCTGACCTATAAGTAATTATTTGATTTTAATGAACTATAATAGGACTGAAAATACTGTTTTGATGATTGTCCCATGTGTTTGATGTTGTGAAAGTTGGTTTTAATGGTGTTTGTGAGACACATGAATTTCTAAGAGTCGTGTTGTGTAAAAATGGAGGTTTTACAATGATGTCACTTCTTGAACCATATGAGGCTTCCCTAAAAATGATTTGTTGTTTTAATTTAAATGTATTAGGATTCCATTTATGTTTTGGTAATTCAAAAATGTGCACATAGTGTGCAATTGGTGTTCTCAAGGTGTTTTTGTTTGTGCAAGACACTACGTGATTTTGAGGAATTATTTTATTACAAATCAAAGTGTTTTATTGTGTGTTTTAAGTGGTATAAAAATGTGATAGATAATGTATTGATTTTGTGTGACCAGTAGTGGGGTTTTATTTGAAAATTGATTTATGTTTCATGCTAAAATTGTTTGAGCACAAAAGGGGAAGCTCGGGTACTTAGGTGGGCGGATTTGTACTAGTACGGCTAGTGGACCGGATGGGTGTTGTCCCTGTTTCACTTAGCATTTGGATAACAACAACTCTAACTAAACTATGTGGATGATGATTGGAAACCACTATGTTTTGGGTATGATCCCTACTATTGTCTCGTGCACGAGAGTGGATTTTACTATGGTTTCTTTACACCGAGGTACGAGGTACATAGGGCCCGAGACAACCTAGTGCCTAGGGGTGTTCCTGGTTTGTTGCTCACTGGATTTTTAGTATTTACCCTTGTATTTGGGTGTTTTTTCAGTACTTTACAGTATCTATCATTTCCATTTAGATATTTTAACATTCTGGAAATTCTAGTTTGAAAACTTTTCTTTTAAATGAAAGTTGCATTTCTTGGAATTTCATCGTTGTTTTTCTTTACGAATTAAAAATGTTTGCTTCTTCACCTTATATTGCATGCACTTTGGAATAATTGGGTGGTATCCTATTGGGCTTAGGCTCACACCCTACTTACACCCCTTGGGTGTAAGTAGACTTTGTTATGCTTGACTCAGGTAAAGGGAAGGATATGGTTGATGGCGGTTCAGGGTGTTAGTCCTCATTGTTGGGGCGGAGTTGCGGAGAAGGTTTGTGGGTGATGATCCCCTTGTCGTGTGGAGTCCAATGGGATGTCATTATGTTGTCATTATTTGTTTTTATACCACTTGTAGTGTCTTTAAACATATGTATTCAGTTCTGGTTTTTGTGTAAACATCGTTTGGTTTACATTTTTCAGATTCAGTTCATTGATTGTTTTTAATGTTTTATGCCATCATATTCAGGTAAATCGTTCCCAAACAAAAATAAATGATACCTGGGCACTTGTGCCAGCCCGTGGGGATAGGTAATTCCCTTCGGGTCATGTCACGGGATGGGTTTGGTGCCAGTTTTGGTGGCGACCAGATTCGGTTCGTGACACTTTATATAATATCCCCAATTGAGTTGCATAAATTAAAGAAGAAAATCCAATATAATCTTGATAAGTGATTCATACACTATAGTGCATCACCTTAGGGAGCACATATTCTATTTTTTAAGAAATAATATGGATCAATGAGACTCTGTATTGATTATTGATATCTTAATAAGATCACTATCAAGAACAAATATCCTCTTCCCTACATTGATGACTTATTTTACTAACTACGTGGAGCTCAATAATTTTCTAGGATTGATCTTGGTTCAGGATATCATCAATTAAAGGTCCAAAGCAAGGATATATCAAAGACATCATTCTATACAAGGTATAGACATAATTAATTTATAGTGACTCTTTTAGGTATTACTAATTCTCCTTTTATCTTCATGGATCTAATGAATAGAGCCTTTAGATACTATCTTCATCTGTTTGTGGTAGTATTTATAGATGACATTTTTCTCCATTCAAAGAGAAATGAAGAACATGAAGATCACGTGATAATTATAATGAAGACCTAGATAAAGAATAAAATTTATTCCGAATTTATAAAGTTTGAATTTTGGCTTCAAAAAGTTTCATTTTTGGGTCACATAATCTCAATAGAGGGTATATCTATGGATCCATCAAAAATAGAGGTTATTGAATAATAGTCAAGACCAACAATAGTAACTGGGATCTGAAGTTTTCTTAGTTTGGATGGATATTATCAATGTTTTGTGAAATATTTTTCATGATTATATAATCCACTCACCAATTATACATGGAAAGGAAATAAGTTCGTTTGGACGGAGGAATGTGAAGATAATTTAAATGAGTTAAAAAGAAGGCTATCTAGTGCATCTTTTCTCACACTGTCTTTTAGTGGAGAATGGATTTTGATCTACAGTGATTCATCTAATAAGGGGATAGGATTTGTTCTCATGAAAATGATATGGTGATATCTTATTCCTCATAGAATTTGAAAATTCATGGACAAAATTACCCAACTCATGATTCAGAGTTAGCTGTAGTGTTTTTTGCATTAAAGATATGGAGGTGTTATAATTATGGTGAAAGGTGTGGTATTTATACTATTCATAAAAGTATAAAGTATATTTTCACACAAAATGATCTGAATATTAACCAAAGAAGATGGTTGGATTTGATTAAAGATTACAACTGCTCAATACATTACCACCCTAGGAAAGTGAACAAGGTTTCAGATGCTTTGAGTCGAAAATACCATGCTAGCTTATGTATGATGAGGATCACTAAAGATCAATATTTATGGATTTGAAAAGGATTGATATTGAAATTTTAATGGAATTGGAGAAAAATTATCTTTCTCAAATGAATGTTCAACCATCTATACATGTGAATATTACAGAGGCACCAAAGGAAGATGTAGAGTTACAAAAGAAGGTGAGAAATGTTCCTAAATTCTACCTCGATTGTGATGAAATAATATGGTTTATAAACCAGGTTTGTATTCCCACCATACCATAATTAAAGAAGAATCTATTGTATGAGGCTCATAGTTCTTCATTCTCTATTCACCCTGGAAGCACAAATATGTACAGGGACCTGAAAGAGTACTTCTTACGGGATGGAATGAAAAGAGATGTCTCCAAATATGTATCTTGATGCTTGGTTTGTCAGCAAGTTAAGGCTAAGAGAGAAAAGTATAATGTAATGTTACAACCATTACAAATACTAGAATGAAAATGAGAAAATATAACTATGGACTTTGTCATTGGACTTTGAAAAAAATCTAAAGGAAATAATGCTATCTAGGATATAGTTCATCGCCTTACAAATTTGGCACACTTCATTTCAATTAGAGATGATGTCTCTCTTGATTAGCTTTCTAGGATATATGCAAATGAACTAGTAAGATTTCATGGAGTACCAATTTTTATTATATCTAATCGGGATCTAAGGTTTACCTCAATGTTCTAGAAAAGTCTTTAGCATGCTCTGGATACAGAGTTAAGTTTCAGTACTTCTTATCATCCTCAGACAGATGGTTAGTCTGAGAGGAAAATTCTAACTCTTGAAGACATGTAAAGAGCTTTCTCTATGGATTTAAAAGGTGGTTTGGATCAACACCAACAATTTTTTTAATTTTCTTAGAATAATATCTTTCACTCCAGTATTCAGATGGCTCATTATGAATCCCTATATGGAATAAATTGCAGAACTCCAACTTGCTTGGATGAAGTTGGGGAAGGAAAGATATTAGGACCTAATCTTGTTGATTAAATGGTTGAAAAGGTCAGATCTATTCAACAACACATAATAGCATCTCAGAGTCGACAAAAATGTTATGCTGACAACTGAAGAAAAGACCTATAGATTGAAGTGGGTGATATGGTGCTCTTATGAATATCTCCATAGAAGAGATTACTGATATTTGTAAAGAAGGGAAAGCTAATCCAAAAGAATATTGATCCTTTTGAAATTATAGATCGTGTTGGGAAGTTAACTTACCTATTGGCACTTCCATCGAATCTCTCTCAAGTTCATGATGTGTTCCATGTATCTCTCAAGAGAAAGTACATAGTCGATCCTTCACATTTACTAATATTAGAAGTCATGTCGTTTGAGAAAGATATTACTTATTAATAACAACCAATAGAGATTCTTGATTGTAGAAAAAATATTATTCGAAACAAAACCACTCTCTTGGTTAAATATTTATGGAGGAACCACCAATTTGAAGAATGTAGTGCCCAGATCAGTGTGAATCATTGAGAGGGGGAGGGGTGAATCAGTGGTCCCTTTAAATATTTTTACAAATTGATTATTTTTTATTAAACCTTTATGTATGGTTAAATCATTGATCCACTCTTATTATGTCTCTTAGCATTACCACGAATGATGTTGTAAATGTAAAGGAACTGAACACAAAGATTTAAAATGTTCTGTTCAAATACCTACTCCTTTCTGTGTTGTTTATTTACCCCAACACAGATTCTCCACTATAATTCGGTTTGTAACTACAATGGTCGATACAGAGTCCCACTTTATCTCTTCTGAGTCCCATAGGAGATTCTTTATAATGAATCCTACAGTGTTACTAGAGTCCCATTGGCCTACTTCAGAGTCCCACTAAAGAATTTTCTCCTCCATGGATCTCACAGGGATCTTCTAGCTCTCAAGTCACATGAGTAGATTCCTCCATAGTTCTTTCTTGATTCACTATAAATGGTCTTCTTCTCACTCCACATAGACTTTATAAATCACACTTCCCTATGTATCTCTTCAAGAATCTTTAACAGCCTTTGGTAAGGCCTTTTGGCCTTCCTCAATATTTCTGATCACTTCAGTTGATCAGTCCTCAGCTCACAATGCTCAGGCAATTCATTCTTCTTTTGATAAATAACTGGACTCACTAAGATTTTGTGCGAACGGTGCACCCAACTTCTTCAAAAATATAATATATAAGAATGATCTTTCATAATATCATAACTATCTCTGTTCTTGGATTCTCAAAAACTGTAAACTCAGATAAAAGATATTCTTTAGATTTTTTTGGATTCAGTCTCAAATCTAATTCACTTTATGCATAGATTTCATGGCATCCAAACTTCTTGTTTTGGATATCTCAGTTTATTTTTCTTTAGTGAAAAAATTGAATGCACTAAAACATCTCCATATTTTCTTTTTAGGAATCACATACACTTATGTGATTATTCAAACACTGAGGATCAGCTCACTTGGCATCATCTGAATTGATTATGCTTTATGCATGAGTTACATGGAATTGCTTCTTCTTGTTTACACATGTGCACTAAAAATCTTGATTCTTACTTTTGAGTGTCTTCATGTGTTCATGTGCATGCATGCATGCATGCACAATTCTTTTCTTCTTCCTTATGTGAAAACCCCTATGGGTAAAACCTTTTGAGCGCACACACTTCCTCTTTTTTCTTTTTTCTTCCTCCTCTTCTTTTGGGTCTTATCAGACACGCAATGTCTTATTTAATTCATTCAATTTTTTGTTTTTATGCATGGGTCTTCTTCAAACCCAAATGATTATTTCCCACAGTTCAATTAGGTATTGAACACTTGGGTGTCTTAATTCATTCATATAAATGCATGTGTATCATGCATGAACTCTCCATCCTCCTTCGTGAATACACGAGGGCTCAGGTTCAATTAGTGCTCTATTTTTCAAAGAAACGAGAGATTTCTCTCAATGTATTCAGCAACTGAGCCTTGATCGAGGGATCTGTATTTATAGAAAAGAATCACCGTACAAATCCTAATGAGATGTCATAGGATTCAAAACATTCAATAGCAGAGATCTTTGGCTTTGAATATTTTCAAACACGGGATAGAGATATGTGCAAATCTTAGTTGTTTCCATTTCAATTATAGGATCCTTCTTTCTTGGTGATAATTATCCTCACGTACATGCATTTTCGAATGCATGAAAATCATCTCTCAAATGCATCTATCATCATGATGTTGCCTCGCAACTCTATTTTATTCAGCCATGTAATATCTCTTTATTTCATTGCATGCATGCAAATAATATTTCATGAATGTGTTTTTTACATCCTAACGATCACTTTGGGTTTGAAATGAGTTCAAATGATGCTCGGAGTAATTAGTTCTTCATTCATCTCGATTATTGCTTCGCGAGTAGAGCTCAGGGGTTTGGAGTTTGAAGAAAACCTTGGTGAAGAGACCAGACAGTGCTACTTCAAACCTAAACCACAGAGATCAGATGGACGACCTTGATTAAAACATGGGATGTGGGATGGAGTTTGTAGCTGGGATCAGGTGTGAGATCACATGGATGACATAGATCACATCCGTGTTTTTAAAATGTCATCCCATATTGAAATGCTGCAATGTTTTTTGGCTTCTTAAAATAACAAGTTGCAGTGGAAGGAGTTCAGAATTCTCCTCCTCACTCTACCGGTGTTGCCCCGCACCAGTGTTCTACAAGCGCACTCTTAGCACCCACTATCTCCTCCTCAGGTGTGCTACGGGTGCCCAGTATGCATATTCCGCATGAGTTCACCACCATTCGTGCACCTTCGGGCTTATATATAGCCCGCACAGCCTACCTCATTTGGGGCTGGCCTTGAGGGCTTCCCTTAGGCACAGTAGACCCTCAGATCCCACATGTTCTTGAGGCGAGGTCATCGGTTGTCCCTCCATGGTTTTCCCCTTGCTTTTTTATATAATTCCATGTATACTTGGTTAAAAAAACAAGTGTCTGGTGCAAGAATAATGCATTGACACCTTCCTCATTCAAATCTCATGCATAGTCAATGCACTTAGTATACTCCATACTAATCCCTTCCACCTCTCTTCTTCATCTTCAAACATCATTCTTCTTTTTATTTTTGAAATAATAATTCAAAGAGCTTCAGCGTTCCTTAAATCCAATCATGGATGATGCATTGATCATGTCTTCATTCTTCATGAATTAAAGAACAATGCATAGTCTTCAGTGTTGTAATGAGTGATTTTTTATCATTTAAACACATGTCTTGGAACTTTGGAGATCAACTCAGCAATCATCATATTTATAAACTTCATCTATTTAGATTCAATGAATGGATTATCTTTACTACTTTACTCATGTAATTGATCATTACATGGACTTATTAAATTAGTGTAATAGTGTATCACCTTGATACAAGTCTTGGAAATTAAGACTAGTTCTGCAATCATCGTAGTTATATCCTCTTGCAGAATTGATCAAGTGTATTATTCAATGCTTTAAATCAACAAAACGTCTCTAAGGATTCACCAAATTCTTCATCAATACCTTTCATTCACATATTGACTTCTCATTGACAACTTATTGACATCTTATTGAAAAAAAATTTAACACCATGCTCAACAATCTTCCCATTTGTATTTTGTTGTCAATATCAATTAAGAACACTTTTAATGGGTCGATATGAGTGCCAATTTTTTCTCCTCATTATTGGAAACCAAATGAAAAGGTGTAGTGGGGTCTTTTCGAAACATGTTCTCCTCCCTTTGAATAATATCTTCTTAAATTTTTGAGAGTGGGATGATGTCACATGGTTCACTTAGCAAATAGACTTTAGTAAATCAGCTCGAAGTCTACTTTGGGCTAACCCGGTGTAGAAAATAATAGAGATATGACCAAGGTTTTCAATGTTTTCCATAAACATCCATACATGTGAAATCATGCTCAGAATAAATCAACTCTTATCCCAAGGGTTGTAAATAGTCATATTTATCAATGAAATGCTAAATCCTTCACATAATTTACCAAACATATTAAAAAGTTTAAGTTAAAAGATAAATCTCTCCCTTTCATCCCATCTTGTCATCAATAAAGCCCCCCCCCCCCTTAATTGAGATGATAAATACAATTAAGAACAAGGGATGAAAGTGTGATTGGAATATCTCAAGTTTCAACTTCTTGAGATGATATGAATTTCAAGGATTGTCATGACATAATCCTTGATATCATCTTCTTCTTATTTTATCCCCCTCAAGGGTTGCACATAATTTGAATTACCTTGGTTGAGAATATCATCAGATAATCTTGAAGATATGAATGTTGATAATCTTCCACTGTGGATCACATCAAGTAATTATCAAATCATGAATAATGAGTTCAAATTATTTTTCTACACTTTTCTCATTCAAATATCATCTTAAGAATTACATTCATATTCAATTCCCTATAATTTAATCACACACATATAAGGCAATAAGATGGAACAATTGTGAGATTATTAATAAAAGAACTGGGATGAGAATTATCTATCAACCCAAGAACTCCTTTCCTTGTTGCTCTAAATTGTCTAGTACTCTTCATACTGGTGTGTCTTATCCATTTTACATTCTGATCTTTATTTTCAGCTTGGACCCTTTATTTTCATTCACCTTCAAATTTTGTGGATTTTTTGTCTTTACTTATCCTAGTAGTGAAGTAGCTTCCACCGGTGCATGTTCTTCAATTTTCAGCATCACCATTTGGCCTAGTAAAAAAATTATACATTTTTTTGCATGATGTCTATCCTTCTTGCACCTTCCACATAGTAGTTTTGAGACACTTGGGTTATCATTTTCTGACAACCTCTAATGAAATTCGGCTTCTCCTTTATGTGTAATGACATTTTTTCCCTTTTCCTTAGCTTTAGAAGTGCTTCATTTTCATCTCTTTGTAGTTCTCTCAAAATTTTCCATTGATTAGTCCATATAACTAAACACTCCTTAACATTTTCTGATTTGGATATACCACATGGATTCTTCATTATCTTCAAGTTACCTTTTATAGGTAACTGATTAATATTATCTTTAGGAATGTCTTCAGTCAATCCCATCTTCATCTGGATTGATTATCCTTTTAGTTTAATCTTGATTTCATTCATTTCCATGGCTTATTTGAAGTGATTCATGGTATGTAATTTCTTTCCACAATAGAAGTATATTTTTTTATTGAGATAAAATTATGGGAATCCATCTTGAACTTCTTCTTGGGAATAATTTATTTTAATTTTTTCTTGACTTCATTGTATTTCATATTCCTAATGGAATACTTTTCAAGTACTTTTGATTTATCTTACCTTTGTTGTAGTCTATTATTATTATCAACATCTGAATGAGGAAAGGTAGGACTAAACCAGCACTCATCATAATTGTGACAACTTCTATTGAAATTATCACAGAGGTCTTCAAGATACTCAAATTTTTTCTTGATAGAAAAATTATTCTTCATCTATGTTTTTTTCCTTTGTTTTGTAGGATGCTTGATTTCTTCAAATCTACTTTCCATGAATATAGGCATTTCATAATTTTCTTATGCTGACATATTATTCTAGTAATCATTGGCATGATTCCAAAACTTCCAGAAACACCAACAGTAGCCAATAAATCTATTTATTTTTCTTGTAGTATTTGTCTAGAAAGATTCTGTGCTTTATTGTTTCTAGAATTGTCTTTATTTATTTGGAGAATACATTTGGGATGTGTTCTTCTTAATAATCACAACATACATATTTGAAATTTTTATGGATGTATCAACATTTTTATCAACGCACATATTCCCAGGTTTTAGATATGAACCTCTACTTTCAAATGAAACTGCAATAGTAGAAACAAAAATAACTGGGTTATGGGATACCTTATTCTAAGAGGATGTTTACATTATATTAGAGAATGATCTGATGTTACTTTTGGAATCATATTCCTCAATGCAAACTTGAGTGTTGGTATATCTTCTTTCATCTGTTTGGGAAGTTCCCTCTTGGAGTGATTGTTGATTCTTCAATTTCATATCCATCACTAAACACTTCATGTTGAGGGAGTTCTTATCATTCTCAACTGATCTTAGCTTGCTTTCCCAATTCTCCTTCATCTTTTTCATTTGTTCTTCATTCAATTTTTTTAATTGTTGTAAAGATATATCATGCCCCTTTAGCTTGTTGGCTATGTCTTCTAGTTGAGAAGCTTTGACAACCATAGAAACATTGTGCAACTTTTCAAATGCATGGAAATATTCAACAAACACAATATCAAAGAATTACTTCTCACAAATACTTCCTTGCAATTCTTCAGTAACTTCATCAGTTCATTAATTTAAAAGAGAAATTACTTCTTCCTTTTCTTTCACAAGTTTTGTAAGAGTGTTGGATATTCCAACCCTTTTAGTTATTTCTTTTTCCATGGAATCATCTTCTTCTACCAGCTGTAATTTTTTATTTTGAAGAGCACTAATGCTTGTGGAAATATGCCTTGACACTTCTCTAGGGACTTTCTTCAGATGATATTTGAGTACAGATTTAAGATCACTAACTGATCTATCATCATCATAGATTGAACATTCTTCATTAGAAGAGTCATAATAATAAAAGGAATTATCACATGTTCTACCTTTCATATTATAATCAGTAGAAGTTGTCTCCCCATTAGTAGTAAGAATATTCTTTATCTTTTTTTTCTGTTTCTTCTTTATTTTTTTATGATTATTTGAAGATATCTCCACTTGAGTTTGTTCACTCATCTCCTCAATTATTCACTTCATTAATACTCCCTTGGATCTTTTAGAGGTAACCTTTATCTGATTCCAATTGAAGTTCCCAGATAAGTGTGAATCACTGAGAGGGGGCGGTGGTGAATAAGTGATCCCTTTAAATATTTTTACTAATTAATTATTTTCAAGTAAACCTATATGGAGGGTTAAAGCCTCAATCCACTCTTATTTTGCCTCTCAGCCTTACCTCGAATGATGTTGTAAATGTAAAGGCACTGAACACAAGGATTTACAAGGTTCGATTAAAAGACCTACTCTTTGCAGTGTTGTTTATTCTCCCCAACATAGATTCTACACTATAATTCGGTTAATAATTACAATGGTTGATATAGAGTCCCACTGTATCTCTCCCAATTCCCACATGAGGTTCTTTATACTGCTTCCCAAAGTGTTACCAGAGTCTCACTAGCCTACTTCAGAGTACCACTGGAGACTTTTTTCCTCCATGAATCTCACAGGGTTTTTCTAGCTCTTGAGTCACATGACCATATTCCTCCTTAGTTATTTATTTATTCACTGTAAGTAATCTTATGCTCTCTCTTCACAGACGTTCTGAATCACACTTGATTGTGTATCTCTTCAAGAATATTCAACAGCCTTTGGTAAGGTCTATTTGCCTTGATCAATAATTTTGATCACTTCATTTTATTATTCCTCAGCTCACAAAGCTCAGGAAATTATTTCTACTTTTGATGAAGACCTGGCTTCACTAAGATTTGTGACAATGGTGCACACAACTTCTTTAAGAATATAATATTGAAAAATGATCTTTCACAATATCATCACTGTCTCCCTTCTTGGATTCTCAAACACTGTCAAATCAGATAAAAGATCTTCTTTATCTATATTTGGATTTAGTCTCAAATCTCATTCACTTCATGCATGGATTTAATTTCATCCAAACTTCTTGTTTTTTGATATCTCAATTTCTTTTTATTTGGTGAAAAAATTGAATTCACTAAAACTGCTCCTTGTTTTCTTGGAAAGAATCATATACACTTATGTAATTATTCAAACACTGAGTATCGTCTCACTTGGAATCATCTGAATTGATTGTTCTTCATGCATGAGTTTCATGGAATTACTTTTTATTATTTACACATGTTCACTAATAATCTTTATTCTTCCTTTTGAGTGTCTTCACATGTTCATGTGCATGCATGCATGCATGCACAATTATTTACATCTTTATTGTGTGAAACCCCCTATGAGTAAATACTTTTGAGTACACACACTTCCTATTTCTCCTTTTATCTTTCTCCTATTATTTTGGGTCTTAGCACACACACAATATCTTATTTAATTCATTCAATTTTGTGTGTTTATGAATGGGTCTTATTCAAGTCCAAATGAGTTCTTCCCATGGTTCACCTTGGTATTGAACACTTGGGTGTCTCAATTCATGAATATGTATGCACTCTCCATCCTCCTTCTTGAATACATGAGGGATCCGTTTTCTTTTTCATCAAATAAAACACACAAAAGCTTTGCCCTTCATGCAACCACCTTCTTCTTAAAATACTAACCCATGAGAAATTGTATATATATATATATGTACAGAAGGGTGTTCTTATTTGTGCATACATGAGGGCATGCGGCGTCTTCTTCTTCTCACAAGAAGTGTACGTATATCTCCTTCATTCAACTGAGAAGGTTTTTGGGTTCTGTATTCATGGGGTATAGTAAGGTCGCAAGTTCACCAGTTGTGTACACACAGGATTCACCTCACAAAGACACAATGGGGGTTTGAAAGAACATGTCGCGTGATCATGGGTTTCATCGCACAGGGGTCTAGTTCTTCTTTTCAATATTACTTCGAGAGTGAGTATCACCTATCAAAGGTCTTTGGTTATTCTTCATCTCATAGTTGGGTTTCATGTAAACTTTCCTTTCATAGCAAGGTTGTGTGGAAATCCTCTATGCCGTGCTCTATTTCCCAGAGAAATGAGAGCTTTCTATCAATTTTTTCAACAACTGATCCTTGACCTAGGGCTTTGTATTTATAGGCAAGGATCACCGTACAAATCCACAAGAGATTTCACGAGATTCAAAACATTCTATAGACGAGATATTTGGATTTGAATATTTTGAAACGTGGGATAGAGATATGCGCAAATATCAGTTTTTTCCTTTTCAACTATGGGCTCGTTCTTTCTCGGTAATTATTATCCTCATGTGCATGCATTTTAGAACACATGAAAATCATCTCCCGAATGCATTGAGATCCATGAAATGGCCTCGCAACTTTGTTTTCTTCGGCCACGTACTATCTCTTTATTTCAGTGCATGCATGAAAATTAAATTTCATGGATGTGTTTGTTACATCCTAATGATCATTTTGGGATTGAAATGAGATCAAATGATGCCATGAGTGATGAGATCTTCATTAGTCTTGAGTACTGGTTCGCGGGTGGAGCTCAGGTGTCCATAGGTTGAATACAACCTCAGTGGATAGATCGGATGGCTCTAGTTCAAACCTGAATCGTGGAGATTAGATGGAAGGCCTTGATTAGAACGCAGGACGTGGGATGGAGCATACAGATGAGATCAGGAATGGGATCAGATGGACAGCGTGGATCACGTCTATTTTTTTAAATTTCATCCCACATCGAAATGTCATGATGTTTTCAGCTTATTTAAATAACAAGTCATGGTGGTAGGAGTTCATAATTCTCCTCCCCCCTCTCCCAGTGCCTCCCCACACTGATGTTCTGCGAGAAAGCTCTTAGCACCCACTCTTTCCTACTAGAGTGCACTACCATCGCCCACTATGCATGCGTCGCATGATTTCACCACTGGGTGAGCACCTGCGGGCTTATACATGGCCCACACACCCTACCTCATGCGGGGGTAGCCTTCAGGGCTTCCCTCTGGCGCGGTTGACCCTCTGGTCCAGCATGTTCTTAAGGTGAGGTCCTCAGTTGTCCCTCCATAGTTGGCCCCTTAATTTTTTATGTATGGACATATATACTTGGTTAAAGACCAAGTGGATAGTGCAAGAATATTTCATGGACACCTTCCTCATTCAAAGCTAAGGAATGGGAAATGCACTTAGTAGACTCCAAACTAAGACCTTCCTCTTCTCTTCTTCATCTTCAAACATCATCCATCTTTTTTTTGGAATAACAACTCCAAGATCTTCAAAATTCATTAAATATATATGTGTGTGTGTGTTATATACTTAATTAAATATTTTTGATATTCCTACAATGGATATTTTAGTTATAGGATATGAATAAAACCCTATTTTTTGTATAGAATCATATTTTTTTAAAGGTAGATTTTACACCTTTGAATGGAGAACCCATTTTAAATTAAGATTTTGTAACATTAAAAATTTTAATATGAAAACATAAAAATTTTATTTTGAAGAAAGATATAAATATTATTTTGGATAAATATATGATATTTTTATGATAACTTTCATGTTATGATGAATCGTAAAAATATGATGAATTTTAATTAAGAACAACTTTTTTCATCGAGATAATTTATATGGATAAATTATCAAATTTAATGGTTTTAAATTATAAATATAATATATTTTTAACATTAAATACAATGTATGTCATTATCGTTAATTTTATGTTGAATTCATTGGTAAAAACATTTTAATCATTTGTAATATTTTAACTTTTAAAACAAATTTTATCATTTTAATAATGAGATTAATTTTAAATTAATTACTGTAACTTCTGCGTATTGAAATTTTAAAAATGGTTTCTATATTTGAAATCAATGTGTTAAAATTATTTTAAATAGGCTACTTTTATTTTTGGGCATTATGAATAGTAAGTTTGGTAATTATTTTTACGATCATTATTAATGGTAAATCAAGTAATTATGGGTAAAAATTATTTTATAAAATTTCCATTGCACATGTAAATAAACTTATTGAAAGACTAAATTAGACCCTTATCATATATTTTAGTAAATTTAATCAATTTATTTCCACTTACATATGAATATGACATGAATGTAATAAAAACTAATTAATGTGACAAAATGTCACAATCTCATTTTATATAAGTATTTTAATTTTAATATATGCATAACTAGGGTATAATATCGACTATATATAGTCCCTATAAAGATAGTATAATTACCTACATCATAGATATTTATTTATAATTTTTAGAGATTAAATAATTACCATTCATTCTGACACAATAGTGATGTAAAAATTATTTTATTAATAGAAATATCAAATAAATGGTATTAAAAATATAAAAATAAATCTCATATGAACTAATTAATGTGATCCACGAATTTTATAGATTACTATGAAATTTTAAGAGTTTATTAATTATTTTGGTTTGAATTTATTGACCATGTGGATTTTTTAAGTCAAATAAATGATTAGTGTCAAAATTGATGTTATTGATATTTTCTGAAAATAACATTTTATTAAATTATTTAAAAATCATAAAGATATTTATAAATTAAAAAGTAAAAATTATAAGATATAAAATGTAATAAAATATCCATTTATTGTCAATTAAAACCATATAAGTAAATATTTATAACCATTAAATATTAATACTGTTATTACCACAATTAAAATTAAATAGAATAACTAAATGTCAATTAAAACGATATGGTTTAAATTTATAAAATAACACGTATAAAATTATATTTTGAATATATTACAACCCTATATGATCTCATATTATAATTCAGGTCATTTTTGAATTTTTTTGGGTAGGATTTTATTTTATTATAAAGTATTATTTGTCTGGTTTCCAAAAGTGCCCCTCACCTCAATTATAAAAGGGAACCACCTGCCTCACATATTCACTTCATTTTGAGACTTAAATATCATCCATACCCTTCCCTTTTTCCTTCTCAACTTCCAAATTTTCATTCTATAAGTTTTTTATTTCATCAAATACCAACTCTAGTGCTCTAATATGAGATTTAGAGGAGGCACATCGAAGAAGAGGTAATATCATTTACCAATTCTTTCAAACTTCTTTAATCTTCTAATTCCTATTAATTAGTTTTTTCATTATAAAGTAATAACATCAGTAGAACTCATATACAGATATGTTATTATAAACATGAAAAAACCACAGTCCACCTTTTACCCACTCTATGAAAAATGAAATCACCACTCGTGCGTAAATATGGCTTATCGTCTCAATGTCGTGGTGTAATCCATTTTTCACCAACACCTTACATAGATGGGTATAATGATGGAATTACTAAATATATATGTGATTGATATAAAATTATTTTTATTTTTTTATACTATAAACTATCCACTTCAATATCATTCAATAATTAGTGTAACAATATCGCTGCTTGTGCGTACATATGGCTTACCGTCTCCACGGTGAGTTGTGATTTATTCTACATAATCTTTATTAAATCATGACTATATAAATGAATTGAATAAATAAATATTATATATATTATAATAATACCATTATATAAATGATATAACTATATTCTAAAAATAGGAATAAGAACTTATCCAACAAGACATGCATAAGAACATAATGCAGTTAATAGGTGAATAACAAGTAATAATGAAATGTTACTAACAAATAGATTAAAATATGATCATAAATGTTGTCATAAAAATGTTTATGATTCTGGGATGAATAAGTAAAATTATTTAAATCATTATATAGTAGGTTCAAATAAATATGAATCATATTATACCTATGGTAATGGATAACTTTTCAAATCTCATTTTTATCTAAGATTGTTTATTTCTAAGTATCTACTAGGGGTATAATTATTATCTATGTCCATGTTTCCGAAATATTTATTTCAAAATGTTCTTTATATCATTCTAAAATTGTTAAAATTAAATGTTACCCATTGGTAAATTTTTACTAAATAGTATGAATTGAATTTTTTTCTGTTTTCAGTACGAGGTACCTTTTTACTTTTCCGGAAAAGTATGAGAAGATTGGTTTTTTAACTTGTATGACATGAATGTATTTTTACACTTTCATAATGATTTATTTCCTTGATGATTACCCTAAAATATTTAAATTTTATGTTCACATAAAATAATTTCTTCTAAAATTTTGTGGCATTTTGAAAATGGAAAATATTTTTTATGAAGAAAGGATATTTTACTCAAGAATTAATATTTTGTGTTTTCTAAAAATTATTTTCCTTATAAGATGACACTCTTTAAATAGGGTAATATTTATATCATTATTATTAATATTATTCTCTTATGTTTATTATAGAATTTTATTTAGTAAATGAATTTGTTTTATATCAATTATGATGGATTTATGTTTAAGAAGCCCATTTTATTTTATGGATTATGTTATGGTAAATGTTTTTTATGTTTTTATGGAATATGTTAGAATGGTTTAATTATGAGATGGGTGGGACCTATATATCCCTCAAATACATTGGATAAAGATTTATGTCTCATGAGATATACATGACTAGAATGAAAAGTAAATCATGTTTAGTAATATAGGGCTGGAATGAGGAGTGAACTCAGATCAGTAAGGGACTTTGTCCGCTTTGATGGTCTCAGCAATGAACCTTGAATAATATGAAATTATTTTCTATGTTTATGTGTGTTTGACACTAAATGTAATGTCTTATTTTATGACTACTGGGATTACATTTTACTTTTATGGTTTATCCCATGATAGGATATTATGATATTTTATATGCAGGATAAGATTTTCCAATGTTATATTTATGATTGATATTTTCCTTATCTACCCTTACTGAGAATTTGATCCCATCCTTACATATGTTTATTTTCCACATATCATGAAGATGGGTATTAAGTAATATATGTAAAAAATGGATTCTAGTTATGAATAAATAATTAGGAGATAATGTAGATGTTTTATGAACCAGTTGTTTATGTTTCAGAGTTTAGAAATACACTAAACCTATACGGTCCTAGTGTGGTTTTATTATGTTATGTAATAAATATTCTTCAATGTTAAAGTAATATTTATATGTAAATTATGTCCCATTATAGATATCTTCATTGACATGGAATTTCTTTCTTTATATAAAGAAAACTTCAATTTCTAAGGAAGGGAAGTCATGTTTGATATTACGAAACAACCTAAATTTGTTAATCTATGCGATGATAAATAAACATTTTTGATTGAAATAATAACCATTGTATGAGTCTCACTTCATGTACTATTGTTTTTTTATATCATATGGTTTGGAAGAAAGAAAATATAAAAAATATGCCTATTGTGTGAGATTTTTTCAGTGTTTTTCTGAAATATCTTCTTAGTATTACACCAAATCTTGAACTAGAGTTCTCAATATAACTAATACCTGGATCTAGGATTTTTTCAAAGACTCCATATAAAATTACCCATATTTGGTTCTAGGTAATGAATAATAAACTATATTAGAGTTTTGAAAATTTATTTATTCACCCATGTTTGTCACCTTGTTGTGCACAAGTAATTTTAGTTATGAAGAATGATTGATTAGCGTGACTTTATATTTATTATCAAAAAAATATCAAGACAAAAATCATGGATAAGTATCATATACCCAAAATATATTCCTGGTATGATCAACTATATGGATATTATTAAATTTCCAATAATCATATTCATTCTACATATAATCAATTGAGGGTTAAGAAAGAGGATATACACTATATAGCCTTCCGTATAAGGTATGGACCGAATGAATATATAGTGATTCCATATGGGTATACTAATTCTCCCACTATATTTATGTATTTAATAAATATATTATTTATAGAATAATTGGATCCATTTTTGGTACTAATTATTAACAATATTCTTATACATTAAATGATTATAACCACTAACTTGGTCAATGTTTTGTGGTGAAAACACTGCTTTTTCAAAGCTACATGGGAATACAATCATATGAAGAGTTAGACGTATCGTTAGTTTTTTGTATACGAGTAATGTAATTATTAGGATAACATTCTATTTAAGAGGGATATAATGTAAAACTAATATATTTTATTAGATATTTTTTAAAATAAATTTATTTTTTTAGGTAACTTTAGATACACTCAACACCTTGTATAAACGAAGAGTGTTATACAATTAAAATATTAATTTTTAATTTGATTGTTAAATATATGTCATCAAATTTGGAGGTATGGTTGAAAATTATTAAATTATGAAAATTATATGGTTTTAATAACATGGATAAAATAAATTATTATTTATCAATATTTTGGAATTGAAAATAAAAAAATTAAAGTTATATGATTTTTATCTAAAAAATTGAATTTATTAATGTAATGTTTTTTTCTATTAACATGTTAAATTAATCACTATTTTTGAATAAGTTTATTTAAAATTATATATAATGTATTCAATAATACATTTTATCATTCTTATAATATTTTTATAGGAATGTGATAGGAATAAATCTATTTTCATTCTTAAAACTATATTATATCTAAAAAATTTTATCGTCACATCTTCCCCAGATATATTAAAATTAATTTCCCTAATTTTATAAAAAATATTTTAACAATAATCTTTATTTTTGAATTCAAAATTTCAATATTATCATATAGGAAATGTTTTATAATTTTCTAAAAATACTAATACTTTGATAAATAGTGAAAATACTAATTTTGATTAAAATTTTCAATTTCAATTAAATCATTTAAAATGTTTGATTTTGTTTTAAAATATATTAATAGTAAAATTAGTTAAATTATATTGTTATAAGTATAATTTATTTCATTCAAATCATTTTCATATTTAATTTTAATATAAAAACATTTAATACTTGTAGAATATTTTTCCTTGGAAACCCACTTATTCATCAAATTTGCAGGATTAATTTTAAATTAAATCATAAAAATTAAATGAATTATATTCTGTAAATTAAATGAATTATATTATGGTTAAAACATGTTTATAATGGGGGTTAAACAAAAATAAATGGTGAGTGTTTCCTGGTAAATTTTTCTAAATCCTATTGAATAAGAACATTGAAACATATCATATCAAAACTATGAATATATTTAAATTTTGAAATATTTTGATTAGGATTTACTTTCACATTATATAATCTTTTGGGAAATTTCTAGATGGATTCCAAGTGGGTCCCCCCCCCCCACTTATAGAAGAACACATTCTCTCATCCCCTCTCCACACATAAAGATATTATTTATTCAAAAAATAAATAAATAAACTCCTTTATTAGATCCCTTAAGATGTCACATATTCTTTTGTATGATTATTTAACCCACCTGGGATGTACTTTAGTCCAATCCTAAGGAGGTTTTCAAAAGAATAGGTATCATTATTAACAATGTGTTTCATTTTATTTGTTCTTCAAACTCCATAAATTCATTTATAACCATTCTAATATATTAAAATTTTTATCTCCCATATATAGAGATATTTTTATGTTAATGTAATGACCTATATCAATATCCTATTCCATAAAATGAGAAGTGGAATTTCCCATCATGTCTATGGAGGACTACACTTTCACTCATTAATGTAATTTGATTCCTATAACTAGCTGTCAAGGATTGATATAATTATATATTTAATATATATATATATATATTATTTATGGTATAATTATATTTAATATTTCACCAACCATCTTATATTTATAAACCATTGACATAACATAACTCATGCGTATGTGTCGATTTGTTCCTCCGCAAAGTGATGTGATAGGTTTTTCATTTAATTTTTACTTGTTTTTTGAGTAAGGATAGATATAATGAATATATATTATATATATGAAAAATAAAAGATCCCTTAAATGTAAATACATATTTATATTTCTTTAATATAATCTCTCAAAAAAATTGTTCAAGCGCACATATGGATTGCCGTCTACATGAATATTATCATTCATTTTTTAACCCATAACATTTATGCCTAGATTTAAATACGAATATAATGAATTTTTATGATATTTATATAATTTTTAATCTTATAAAGATGTTTTCTCCATAATAAATTTATTTTTTTAGAAACTATCAAATGAAAACATATGTGAAAAATAAATTAGTTATTACACAGAATTATGATTTTTAAAAGTGATTTTTAACAAATAGTTGATAAATAGTTATAGTTAAATAATATATGTTATGATATATGTTTATAGTTCTTGAAATGATATTTTAAATACCTATATTTTTTATATACGTGGTTTTAATGTGTAAGAATAATTTTGAGTCTTAAGCTAAGGGATTTTCATTTTCCTTTTATTCATTTGTGATACATTCCATATTAACAATTTGTTTATTTTATATATTATATATTCTACACATGAATATATATTTTAAATATACTCTTGAATTTTTTACATATACATATCCATCAATAGTTATTTAATTCAGGGGTATTATGGTTTAAAAGGAACCAATGTGGTAATGGTTTTACATTACAATGACATTTTTTGTCATAATTATTTATGATTATGAATATTATGATGAAATATTATGATATATATCTCAATAAAGTCATGAATATTCATTTCCCCTAGTTATTTCATGAAATTGAATGTTTTAATTTCATTTTACTCTCTTTATGTACTCATCATATAGAAATAATTTTTTTGGGTGGGGAAATGGACTTCATTTCATTCTTCAGTCAAAAAAACATTTTGTTATATATCGATGGTTTCCAAAAATATTTTAAAGAATATTTTTAATATTATATAATTTTTTATTAAGTTCATTATTAATGTTGATTGAAATAATATAAACTAGTTTCAAATAAATCTTATAGAAATTTAATGAATGTTGTACTTTTTAATTTTATTGAAAATGTGAACGAAATGGGTTTTTTATACGTAAAACATAAATTTTATTTCCCATCATCATGACCTATCAAATAATTAATAATTACATTACATTCTTACAATGTTATTTCAATGAAAATTTTTTATTTAACATTTTTTGTTTTTATATTTTAATGATTTTTAATCAAAATATAAAGGATTTTTTACTTAATAATGTTTTAATGACCTCTTTATGGTATTATTATTCATTAAAAAAAGAACCTATATTTTTTATAATGATTTTTTTGTGATATAATCTAATGATATAATCATCTTCCTATTTTCATGTAGTGTATGGTTATTATGAAAAATGAATATGAATATTGTTTCTTTCCCAAGTGTTATGCAATGATGAAATATTTATGTTACTCATTTTCTTTTTCATAGGTATTTATATGATAAATAATTTTTTGGAACACATATATATTATTTTCATTATATGATGTCTTGGGTAGGAATTATATATCCCTATAATGAATTTGGTATTGGTTAAGGTTCTATGATATTGAAGGGAATATGGTAGGTTATACTAAGCCTGAAATAGTGTACATGTGATGTTATCCTATGCCCAAAGATGGTGTATGGGTTTCTTTATAATGCCTAATATGTATAAAATGGAATTTATGGTAAGGCTGACATAATATTTTTAATTTCATGTGTCTATTCCCCAAATATTTATCTTTTTCTTAAGAAATTATCTCATGCCTTATGTTCATTTATTATTTTATGATTCAGGTCTCATAAACTGCCATGATTTACTCCATGACATATAATTAGATCTATGAAATTTAGTGAATATTTTTTAAATTTTATTATCAAATTATTATATCAATATTCCCCTGTAATGATTAAATCTATCTTTTTACTGACAGATAAATCTAAGCACAGTATTTTTAATATTTCTTTTTCACTGGTTATGAATAATGGTTTTATTTATTACATCTGTAAGAAGAATGCTCGTAATGAAGAATGTAGTGGGATATTATGTAGTTCACTTTTGAGCTAGTTCTCTATGTACTGATGTTTGTAAAGGCACTAGACCATTGTGATTCAGGTGTGGCTTGTTATGTTTATTTCATGAATATCCACCTAATTATATGTTATATCTATGATTGAAATTTTTTGGTCAGTATAGAAATTAATTTTAAATCCATTACAAGATAATATTTTAGAAGGAATTAATCATCATACATATGTAGCATAATGATATGGGAAACATAGATGAATGAAAATCATTCTTTATTTCTCAAATGATTTCCTAACCGTCTATTATGTAGTTAATAGAGGAAATAAAAAGGGAATAAAAGATAATATTATATAATTTAGATGATTTAAAAAGGGTAATTTATAAGGATTTATCATTGATTATGGAAATTTCATAAGCCTTGAAAAAATTTCAATCAGTACAATCCAAACCTAGCATAATGAAGGAATTCCTAACTGATAATCATCAATAAAAATTATCTTTCTACTCCTAAAAAATAATTATATATAGGTATCTAAGAGAAATAATAGTGGTACAATATGTAAAATAAAATTGATGATTATATATCAATGTTTACTGTTTCACAACAATTTATGGTAGAAAGGTATAATCTCAATTGAGTTATGAAACATTAAAAATATTTTCATGGAAATAAGAGAACAATACTATATAATTTTTCATCTGTAATATAAATTCATCAAAATTAAATAACACAATATTAATTGTTATATATTTTCTAACCACGACTTTTCAATTAATCACTATCTAGATAACTTCTCACGTGATCAGAATGCACTAATATACATTAATAAAATTTAAAAGATATATGAAACACCACTATTGATTGTATATTATTGATAATTGAGGTTCTCCATTGTGGAAAAGTCTCCAATATGACTTAAGGAAAAACAAGATGTTCAGTACAACATATCACCCTCAAATTGATGCCCAATTATAATGGTATTACCATATATAAGAGGATATATTGAGATATTTCACTGTGTTATTAAAATGATTCTAGGATCAAAACCTTACATTTTTATATTTCTAATTGACAAATATTTTACACTGAATCGTTTAGATTACAACATATGATTACCTCTATGGAAAAAAATTGATCTAAATCATGTTGGGATGAAGTTAGACAATATATGATTTTTGGACCTTAAATGGTTAAATAAATGGAGAAGAATGCATCCAAATACTTTTTAATTTTCTAAATAATTAACTTTATGGGTGAGTGGGAACCTTATATAAACTGATATCCAAATTAAAAAAACTAGAGACACAACATTACACCATTAGAAAATCCCAATGAATGATCAAAATATAAAATTAAAAATAAAAAATAGAATCCTCATTTCCACAGGTGAAGTGAGTCATTTGATAAACCCTAATGTCATGACTCCAATTCCACCATCATCACATAATACACCTTATCATCTCAAAACTTTCACCTCTGCCACATCGATGCATCACTTTCTTCATCGTCATCCACTTCACCATCAACCACCAACAAACCAAATACCCTAGCATCATCTTCCTGCTGGCAATATATTTCACTCACATCACTGTGTTTATCATCACATCGTCATCATCCACCCATTGACCATCATCGTCAATAAAACTCTGACAAGAACCCACCAAATCGTCTTGCACAAAACAAAACAAATGAGATCCATATAAGGACTTTGCATCTTGCACAGATCTAAAACTGCATCCCTACAACAGAGCACCATACCACAAGAAATCCCCCAAATTGAAAACCATATGAATAAAAAATGAAATAAAATCCCAATGAAAACTGGAAGACAACGATAAATGAAAATACATAGTGACCAAAGAGGATAGAATCCAAACATGTGATAAATAAGTGATCTCAGACGAATAAAATGCACTGACACCACCACCATCACTCCTCCCGCACCATCCCAAAAAGTCGTGAAACCCGCATCGAGCCAGAACAATACGGGGTTGATAATTATGGGTTGTAACACATGGGAAGAGGAGAAGAAGAACCCAGAACACCACCACCGACTCCAACCTGAGATACCAAAAGCACCCGCATAAATAACCAGTATGGAGCTCAGATGTGCATGGAAAGGCAGAAGGAGGGGGGGTGAAAAGCGAATGATGTGGCACTAGAAAACAGTATTAGGAAGAAGAGGGGAGGTAACCAAGGATGAATGAAGAAAGGAATGTCTTCACCTCTAAAATGAACAAAGTGGAAGAGTATGGGGAGGTGAGAGTGTCTTGATCACTATGAGGAGGGGAAAATGGGGGGGAAGAAGGATGGAAGAGGGGATGGGGAGATGAATCATAAAGTGGTGTAGAGCCAACCCCTCCAAATTTTCGTAGGAGGAAGCCCTATCCGAAAGATAGGGGAAGGTGATTCCTTATAGAAAATAAGGTACATACTATTATAGAACGCATCAATCCAACACCAAGTGGAAAAAAAGATTTATTGAAAATTATCTATGATACTTTGAGTATAAATATAGATATTCTTTATTCTTTAATATAACTCCATGGAAGAGGTTCATGATGTTTTAGAAAATGGGAAATCTATATTTTAGATTTATATTCCCCATTAATATTTTTTATCATATTATATGTATTAACCATTAACTATCACTCCCACTATATCTATTTAAAGTTCATGAAGTCTTCTATATATCACTATTAATAATTTTAATATATTATTCTTCATAAATTATAAATATATAATTTATATAGTTTTAACTTTATCTCTCTCACAAGGATCCATAAAAGAGGATCCAAGACAATTGACACAATGTTCTACAAAAAAAATCAACCCCTATTTTTGGAGTGTGTTTCATGAAATAGAAGTTTTAAGAGGAAACATGAGACCATAAGGATACAATGAAACATAAATTACCCTAGAAATTCTAAATTAAAGAAATGTGTTTAAAATTTCTTGTATCATGTTTCTATGGTTTATAAACATGTGTCATATTTAGTAACATCGATGAGTATATAACACATGACCCAGATAATAACAGAAATCTTTAGTATACAAGTATAAGTAGTTTATAACATAATAAAAATAATAATTTGATATAATAATAAAACATACCATTTATAGAAACAAATAGAACACAAATTTTATAACATATATGTTTTATTAAAATTAAAATATAATCTATTGTAAATTTAAAATAATGAAATAAATGTTTAAATTCACAAAATAGTTAAAATATTTTTATATAATATACAGTATATTATTGTAGACATTATAATGTTGGTCGAAGACTATGGAAGAATCATGGGGGTTTAATTTTCAATATAAAAACAAAATCAGAATAAAATGTTAATTTAAAAAATTAAATTATTTTGAATAAAGGGAATAATAGAATATTTTATAGTTGATACTTTTTTGAGTTTATAAAGATAATATCAATTTAATTTAATAATTGAATCAACCAATATGAATTTTTCAAATAATGTGAATCTATGTTTAATGGTGTAGTGTAGAAAAGTAAATTGAGGATAAATACAATTGACAAGGTGTTTGAAAAAAGTTAATTGTGAACCCATATATATCAACTATTCAATTCAGTAGGATTATGAAGTAAATCCATTGATCTCAAAAGTGATCAAGATACAAATCCCTTAAAATTGATGTTTATGACTACCCTCTTGAAATTCTAAAATATATATGTATCTCAACCCTCAATTTTGTACAGTTTGAACCATTGGAGGATGTAGGATTATGATAGATAAGATTTACATAAGAAAATCCATTATGAGACACTAAAAAATATAATTTATGGATGAAGTATACAGGGAAATTTTTGATTTCAGAGGATTGGTCAAATAAATTTAGAGATGTGGAACATTGAATGATATTTTGAGGACATCGAATTATATTGATCCATATTTGAATTGATATTTAGGGGAATATATTTGGGAAAAAGGATTACGAGGTGAGTCTTCTAGGATTCAAGTTGTTTATGGGTTACGTGAAATTTTTCTAATGATTTTAAAATAAATGGGTTAAATGAATTAATTTAAGATAGTAATGATATTAATTTTGATAAAAATAAATACCACTTCATTATAGGTTTCACAAAGACCTTAGATAATTTTTAAGATCCATAATACAGCTGAGGGCGCTTCTAGATCTTCTGACTGTTGGATAACATCCATCAGAAACTCACTACTATCTAGTGGTTGATTGGTGGCCATTTAATAGAATGTTTAGAGTGACAAGAATCCACTACTATACCAATGCACCTAAAAATTTATATCGGTATAAGTACTTGAAAAAAATATTATTGACATAATCACACTGACATTTTTGTGCAATATATGATTCAGAAACCTAAATAGATTCCACCTCTACTTCCACTTAAATCTTAATTTTTACCTTATATGATTTTTTCAAAGGACATTAATAATAATAAAAAATATGTCCAATCCTTTATCAAGGCATCAAATATACATTATGATACAATTGAATTCCACTAAAATATATTTAATGTTACAAATAATATTTAATTTAATGAAATTGATAGAATTATATGATAGTTAATATGACCATGAATACGCCTTGACATAGATAATTAAAACAATATTCCCTTTTTATGATCACAAATAGTTATAGAATATTATAAATTACATATACAAAAATAGTATGATATATTTAGGTTATGAAAAGGAATTCAAGATGTTATAGAGAAATATATTTAACATACATATTCTATAGAAAGAAATTTATATAAATGATATTAAATATTCAAATTGATATAATACACGAATCATGTTATTATCATGAAGATAATTAATGTGTTTCCTTTGTAAAATAGTTAACCATTAAAGAAGATTTAAAATAATAATGATTATTTTAAGAAATTCTCTATCATTAGAAATATATATATAATTTCAACACATTTTGGAATAAACATTTTAATCCATTTCTCCCCATTTTTATATAATTTATCCCCCTATGTAATTATATATAGTTAAACATGAAAAAAAAATACAATAAAGGATAAACTAAAGGTATATTTTGATGGAAAACTCTTGGCATATTTGAACAATAAAAATGTTGGTTGAAAAATATTTTTTTAGAGTGGAAATGATTTTAAAAAGATGATAAATATTTGAATGTATATTTAAATTTACAAAATAACATAAATAATATAATTAACAAGATTAGATAGTACAAATTAAATGGAATGATATAAATAGAAAATAGGGAATAATGTTATTTTTGAAAAAAAATTATTAATGTGGGAAATCTGAAAATAATGCCATCATTAAATAGTGTGATTGGAATTTTATTGAGAAGAAAATTTGAAATGAGAATTTAATGAAATAGATATAATAAATAAAATGTAGAATAAATTAAAATAAGAAGAGAAAACATATAAAAGAAAAAAATGTAAACTTTTCTTAACTTTTCCACAAAATTAGTTTTCCTAAGGGATATACTTAAATCCACTGAATAATATCTCTATTTTTTTATTTTTAAGGAATAAGATCCAATTAAATTAAAAACCACACCTTTACATCCTCATTTCATTTTTCTTTCTTTGAATTCAACAAATGAACTAAATATTTGTGAGACGTGTATATATTATAAAATATTATGAATCATTAATCATCTTTAAGATATATAAAAATTGGAAAAATAGAATATATATATACATATACTAAAATATTTTATAATTAATAAAATAATTTTTTAAAAAAAATTAATGGTATCAATAATTCATATAAAAATAAAATAAATATTATAAAAATAAATAACTTTTTTGCAAGTAAAAATTAAAAAAAATTATAATGGAATTATTTTTTAAATTTAATAATTAATTAACTGAAAATGACATCTCCTATGTAAAATTTCAAAATTAAATAGTAATAGTTTCCCCTAACATTATAAAATAGAATAGTAATGGGATCATATCCAACAGTATAATAGAATAATAATATATGAAATTTATGTTTTAAATGAATTGATATAATAAGTTTTTTAAATTAACACATGATAACCATAGGTAAAATGAAGAATTCCCCAATTGGACCATTCATAATTCATCTTTATTGAATTCTGAATGATCAAGGCCTGATAGTTTCATGAAAATATCAGTAAATTGATATTTTAGTAAGGAAAAATAAAATAAAATATCACCTTTTTAGAAGTTTTATATTGTTAAATACATTGGATTTTAATTTTTCATGATGGGAGAGAGTTTGATATGGATTTTAGATATATTTATAGCACTGTTATTTTCACAGATTATAGAGATAAGATAAAATGTTAGCCCGAACACCAAGAGTTTGTGTTTCATCCATATATTATGAGAAAAAAATCTCTGTGTAGCTATGTATTTTTTTATGAATGTATAAAGTGAAATTAAATTTTGAATCATAATATTCTATGAGAGGAGGATTTTTCTTATTAAATGAAAGGATACCATAGAAAATTTAAAATCTAATTAGAATCCAATAAAACTAGTGTTGGAAAAAAAATGATAAGTCATTAGAATTTACATTTGGAGAAAACAAAACATTATTTTTTATCCCTTTAAAAAATCATTTTTTGACATTTAAAATGATATAATTTTAAATTTTATTAATAATTACCAAATATAAAAACATTAAACAATATATAATATTGAGAAACATTAATGTAAATTCAAATTCTAATCATACCTATATAATTTTTTTAATGTTTTAATAGTTTCAAATAAATATTTACTTTTTAGTTATACACATGGGTCTAAGAATTTCATTATGATGATCTCTTCCTATTAGTAATAAGATTTAATTACTGTATTTTATTTATTTTAAAAAATTACCCAAATTTCTTTGAGAAATTTGATAAATGAGAATTAATTTGAGCTTACCCATAATGATAATCTCAAATTAATTTTTAATTAGACAAGAAAATAAAAATTTAATAGATTCACTATTAGATCCAAAAATAAAATCATCATACAAAAATTAATTGATTAAAAGATCATATATAATGTATTTAAAAAATGGGAGTTGAATCAGAATTTCCCATTTTAAAAATATTTCAAAGAAAATAATTTGATATATGTCTGTAACAAGAGGGGGATCATAATTTTACACCTTAAATGTAATTTTAATGTTTACAAACACTCTTCTGAATATGGTTACTTTAAAAACATGATTAATGTTTCCAAAAACACTATCATAAATAAAAGTCATCTGAAAATTAATTTTGAAATCTATTTGAAAGAATTTAAATTTAAGAATATATTTGAATACAAACAACATTTATATATATTATAAACTAGAAATGGGTGTAAATTTTTCACTATAGTTAATTAATTCTTGTCTGTTATAATATATTTTAATTAAATAATATTTATTTCTAGTGATATTACCTGTTCCATCTATTTTGTTTCTAAAACCCCATTTTAATCCTATAACAGTTTGATCACTATGTATTCCCGTGAGAGTATTGGAATCATTTTTAGTGAATTTATTTAGTTCCTAAAATATAAAAACTAAAAAAAATTCCTCACAAAACGAATTATTAGGGTTTTGAGAATACTTGAAAAAAATCACATTCTCATGGTTTCAAAGAGTTTGTATCTTCCTCAAAACTATTCATATAGCCTATACCAATATATTTATGGAATTTGTCTTTTTTCTATCATTATAGAAATTTTACAACTATCTACCAATAGTTTTGGGGATCTAATAGTTTTGGTGGTCTATACCAATAGTTATCAAAATGATTTTAAAGGTGATATGAAATACCTATATCATCGGTTTTTAAGAAACATTTGTAAAGGTAATGTAAAAAAAGAAGTTTCCCCAGTTTTTATCCTAGGACCTATGAATAATATTTCAAAAACCTAACAACAAATCTATAATAACTTTTTTGAGCATAATATGACAAATGTGTATGTTAATATTAAAAGGGAATTTAAATGTTGATTTATTTATTTTTATTTCACAAAACAGCCCTAATCGTTTGAATACCTGAAGCAATTGTTTCCAATAATAGTTAGTGTAGGACTATAAAATTATTTTGGGAACTGTTGGTATTGGTACCCAAATTTTTGGGACCAATAAATAATTTTATCCCAAAACAATGGTATATGTTCTTTCTATGGTAGTCATATAGATGGTATTGGCAATACTGATGGTACAAATATAACATATACCAATGGATCGGCCAAAACCATTTGAATATGGTATTTCTATGGAACCAATACCAAAATTTTGGCCAAAAATATTGGTATATGGCCTTTTTAGGGCATATATACCAACAATAATTCCAAAAACATTAGTATGGGGACTATTCATGGTACATATATTATCATTTTTTCTGAAACAAATTGGTATAGGGTCTCTCTATGGTACCAATATCAATGTTTTTTTTTGCAAATATTTTGGTATATATTCTTTATAATTATGGTTTTACAAATCTTTGGTACAGTTATATCTGTATATCAAAATTTCTAATAGTTTTAGGTTTAAGGTGGGAGACAATGTCCAGTTGCTCAACCTCATTAAAGTATAATTTAAGAGTATTTGTTCCAACTTGTAAATATCTATTGAAATTTCCATGGGTATAGTCATTAATTGTTAAAAAGATTTTGGAAAGGACATTGAAATAAATTCATGAAATTCACAAAAAAAATCATAAATGGTTCATATAAAATATCATTTAGAAGAAAAAAAATTGAACTGTATATATTGGAAATCATTCATAAAACCAAAAATATATGAATTCCTCAACCATATTATTCTTTTTAAATACAATTTATACTTTTATATAATTTTAGTATCCATTATTGATACCATTATAATATTTAGAATAATGAAATATTACTTTTTAATAGTTTTTATAATAAAATACATTAAGTAAAAATACTGGAAAATCCCAACATTGTATTTCATTGACAATGTTCAAAATGTTATTTCAAATAAAAAGGCCTTATGAGAATATTATTAATGATATACAATTTGGTATGAATTTCCCCTCCCCCAAAATATTTTGGAATAGTAAATTAATTTAAAATATTTCAAGAAATTTCATGTATTATTCTATTTCACCACACTATAACCATATTCTTTATATGGGTGAAGTAGTGGAAAAATATTATTTATAGACTATGTAATAACATAAAATTAGTAATTTAATTATTATTTAATTCTCCTCTATAATCTTGATGAATTGAAATAACATTAAGATATTTTATGTTTTCAACCATTTTTTGAAAAAAATTGATGGTTTTACAAGATTCACATTTATGAGTTTTGAAAAAATAAAATGTGAGTCCTAAAAATTTATCAACAATTACATGATTATATAATTTTCCTCATAAAATTTCAATTTTATAATGGCCAAAAATTCAATGATGAATTAATTCATGCATTTTTGGAAATTACATTACTTTTATAGACTTAAAATACATTCTGTATTGCTTATAATATTTACATGCTTAAAAAATAATCAAATATGTTAAATAAAAATGGGTAAGAACTCATAAAAGTTGATAATGGTTTAATTTTCCATATGAATGAGATTGGAAATTTCCATATATTCTTTTTCAAATCTATGAATTGTAAAAAAAATAATCAAAAGTTTAGTTATACGGCTAAGATAGATTTTAAACTAATCATACAAAATCATTGAATTCTATAATCATTAAATGAAATTTTTTATTTTGAATTAAAAAATTTTAAAAATCATTTTCAATAATGTTTTAAAACAACTTTCAGACAATTGAATATTGAAAAATAAATTGTGAATCATTTCATTTATTAATAGTTATATATAAAATTTGAGTAATAAAATCTAACAGTAACTTAAAAAAGTATTTTAAACCAATAGTTATCACAAAATATTGCATTATTCTGTCTTTTTAGTTATTTGATTGAATATGGATAGGGTGAGACACATGTGTCTCGATAAACTAGATTCCAGGAACCACATTTCTTCATTGGTTTTTCACAACAGACAATTTTCTTAAAAAAGTAAATTATTATTAGTTTTGGAAACAACATAAATATGGGTCTTTTTATATTATCCAATAAATATTTTAAATTAAAATTTATGTAGCATAGTTTATTTTAGAAAAATTGGATGAAATATGGATTGGATTTGGTTATCAATATCATGTGCCTTTATAATAACATTCAAATATTAATAAAATGATTCCTTGGAAATAGTTACAAAATTTATATTGTGAGGAAACTTCTATATAAATTTTTGTTGGATCCTAAGAGGATCATTGATGATTGATATGACAATAGATGCCCAAATAATTTCCATTTTTTAGGAGAAAAAATTTAATTAAATATTTTGGACATTGAGTTAACTTCAAAATATCAGTTTTGATTTATTTACTTGTTGATTTTAGTTTGTTGATAACAGGTTATATTTTGATATTCATGGGGAGATATTCATTTTAGTGGATGAGAATGTTCATTTTCTCCTAGAGATATTCTTTTTAATAAACTTTTCATTATATTTCATTTAATTTTTATAAATATATATAATCAAGTTGAGGATAGAAATTTTCACCATGATCACTCACTAAATTTAAATCGTCATAATTTTGTTGACATGTGGGCTGATATTAAGTATATATATGAGAATAATGAGGAGAAGTGGATGAAGAAGATGAAATAGGAAGAGGGTTTCTAAGCTAAATATATTCATAAACATTTTCCACATAGAACTTGGTAATTGAATAACAATAATTGAGTGAAAATGTTAAATCCATAGAGTCATAAATTTCAGTCTACATGGGGACATGGAATTAATTTTTACATTTAATCCATTTACTGAACATATTATTATAGATGGGGAACTCCATTTTTATGTGGCTTTCATTTTTAAAATTTATATAATTCCACCACCATATTCATATTTTGAATTTACTTTTTTGGAAAACCTGTAGATTATATTCATTTATATGTAATTGAACATATTTTTTAGTAACAATAGATTAATCAATTAAATCATATCCATATTTTTCACCAGTGGAAGATTTTAAGGTGATTTTTTCATGAATTTTATGGCTTTATTAGTCTCCATAACTTATCATTTCTTCATGATTTAATTTTTCCATGTGGAGATGATGATTTCATCAAAATACATCCTTTACAGTAATTATATATATTGAACGATGATAACTATATGAATATTGGGGATTTGAAAAACAGAAATGAATTTATTTATCTGTTTCTCTATATATAACTCATCACTAAGGGAATTTCTACCATTATATATGATACTAAATCTTGTAAACATTCTTATAATGGATTCATTGGTACTCATAGGGAAACAATCAAAATACTGATGGCACACATCTAATATATTTTCCATTACTTTATTTCTACCATCATGTGTGACTTTTAATACTTTACATACCTTGTAACCAGTTTTTTAAGATGGATCATGATATAATTAATTTTTTTAATACCACAATGAAATTAATTGAAAGCTTTAATATTCCATTAATAATTCCCAATTTCATCAAGATTCAATTTTTCATCAGATTATTTTGTGGAAACATACTCATGAATTACCAATTTCTAAACTGGATAAGAAATACTAATGAGAATTGTTTTATATGATTCCTCCAATAGGTATAGTGGTTTCCATAACAAATAGTACCATGTGAATTGGGATTTGATTCCTTAATTAAATATAACTTTGAAATTATTTACATTTTAAAAAAAATGAATTATATTGTTGAATACAATATATTTTTTATTAAATATATAAAAAACTCATATTATAATAATTTTTTGTTGAAGATTATGGCCACAGGTAGTGGTTATTTTACCTTTTAAAAACAAAATCATAATAAAAGTTAATATAAAAATTGATTTATTTTGAAATAAAAATTCATAAAAAAATATACACTAGATAACAAATTACATTCGATTTTATAAAGATAATATCAGCATAGTTAAAGAGTTTAAATTATTGAACATAATTTTTAAAGATATTACAATTTATTTTTAATTATGATCTATGGAAATATAAGGTTTTTACAAAAAAATGAGATGTATTTTAGCTGAAGATAAAGTGATTCCCTGTGTCACCACCCCTTGAATTAATAGGTTAATTAAATTAATAATGTGATCTAAATACTTTTTAGAAAACCCATTCCACACAGTTGTGGTTTGTGAGAATGTTCCTAAGATTCATTGATAGTTAAGGAATCCATCCTAATGTTTTTTAGTGTGTAAAAAATGGATATTATATATTATATAGAGGTATGTTATATTTTTGAATACCTATCATAATACACTAATTAATATCATGAATGAAAGAAGTAAAATAGGGAAATAGTTATTTGGTAGAATGGGTTAATATCTAGGAGAGATTTAAAACATAGATGGTTCTTGAGATGAATTAGGAATTATAGAGATTCATCATCAAATTAATATTTGTGATAATTTCATTAGGTGAATAGATCACTAGTTGAATCATTATAGTGTTAACATTTTTATTCTATAGCCTCCAATTAGAATGTTAAGGATAAATAATTCATCAAGTGTCATGAATCCATTGAATACTACAATTATGTTCTTGGTAACCTAATATATTCCACATTAAAATATCTTGCGTGATTCTATTAGATATTAAAGCGGTATTTGTGTTGAATTTAAATTGTTTTCAACAATAATGTTTGAATTTCATATGGAGTAGTTGTCAATATTTCTATTTTAATGAATTGATGATGAGGATATTTATGAAAAATATACTCAACCATAAGAGTGACAATTTTAGATCTAGTTTTTTGATCATGAAAACTAGTGTCCTTATTTATTTGAGTTCGACAAAAATATTTACAACATTTAGTAGAAATAAATATTTTGAATTTGTAATTTAATTCAAAAAATTAGATAAATCTTGGTTTAAGTTTTGGGTATGTTTTCTTTGGTTTCGTAATATTATTTTTTAGAATTTTTGAAGTCCAAGTTGGTTTTTACTTAAACATTTACCCCTCAAACACATGTTGGCCCTATCAGCTCAACCATTTTCTTATGTCGTACCCTATAAGGATCGACCATGGTGGAGGGGGATAGCTTGTGACAAGATATGAGGATGAATAGTGTTTTGAGGAGCGTTCATTCTTGATCACATAGAGGCATTGTAGAGACACAATGTAGGGGGCACTATAGCAGATGGGAACACTAATAGAGTGTGGTTCCCATGGGAGGAGTATCGGACCTGTAACTAATTCTGGAGTGTTACCCAAAAACCATGTATTGTAAAAGAGCTTGAAAACAGAAATCATTCCAATGTGGTATTCCTTACTATATAATCGAAAGAAAAATCACCATTCGGTCTTCTCAATCCATTTTTTAAGCTGTCCAGTCAACATTTTCATGAAATGCAGTCTTCATTTATGTCATCTTTAACCACGTTTGTGCCTGATAATTTTTGTTCGTTGAAGAGGATTTCAATGTAGTAATGTTGAAAAAAGATTTAATAGTGTCCAAAGCTCCATTTATTTATTATACTAATTCCTATATCATCAAAATTACATATAGATTTATTTTTATGATATATAATCATTTAATCATGAATTTTAAATATATGGAAAATAGGAATTTATCTGAAGATAGTGATGAATCGCAAAGAATGTGTTGTGGAATTGTGTAATTGAGTTATAGAAGTAGAAACAAGTTATGTTGGTGGGTTAATTTTCCAATAAATACTCAAAATCTTCTCATTTACATTTCAGATCTTATCTCACATATATGTACTAAGTTGTGTTTTAGAGAGAGATAAATTGGATATGCAATTTTAATTTTCCATGGATGTTCCTTGTATTTGGGTTTCACATATGCAAAAAAATGAGTATTTGAGTTTCCTTGAATATAATATGTGAATGAGACAGACGAAACGTGTAAAAATGATGTTATACGAAGTATACTAGAGCACTGAAAATGATGAAATGCTATTTTTGTGAGTCATCTACAATGAAAAGATCTCATGCGTGAAGAAAATGGGATTGTTTTTTAAGTATCTCTCATTCTTTACATGATTTACAATGACATACCACATTTATTTTTTTATAATACAAAAAAAATATTGTATTCTCAATCTCGTGTGAAGGCCTTGAATATGTATATCATACTCAGTTCCTTTTGAAGAAGATTTGTGCATTCTATCATGTAAGCATGATTTACATGGATGTATATATGCATGATTTAAGAATCTATACTATAGTTGAAGGTAATGTGATCCAAAGGTAGTGTATTTTATGATTGTTAATGTATTTACTTGTGATATCCTATGAATATACTTTTTGGAAAATGAATGAAGTGGACAGTTTATATGTCCATGATTAAGGAAAAAGAAACATGATAGTGTGTGTAAAAGAAATTAAAAATGTGAACAGTGTGTGTAAAAATGAGGAACAATAGAGGATAGTGTGTGTGTTAAGGTTTTGATGAAACAAAAATTTAAATGCATATATAATTACACTTTCATAAGGAAATTGATAATTCACGTGAAATATAACTTACATGTATATAGTGAGCATTAATTTTTTAGACTAATTTTGGTCGTTAAATCAGAAGATACATAAATAAGTTATCAGTTAATTGAGAAGGTTCATATTTTTTTAATTAGTGTGGATAATGTACAGGATCATGCAGTTTCGAGGCAATTGATGAATTTCTTGAATATTTCACACAATCTGATCAGGTGATATGGTTTTTTTTTGATAATGATATCATCCTGAGGCAGTGCAGAAGCAGTCTGAAGTTGACAGAGATCTTTCTATCAGTGGATCATATGTTTTGTAACTCAATATTATGGGAAGTATTCAGTGGGACTCTGAAGAATAACAGGCCTCCATATAGACTTTGGAGAAGGCTAGTGTGATTCTAATAACACTATGGTATGCATTATAGAGATCATATTTTGGGACTCATGTATTTCCAGTGTAGGTGGAAACATTTAATATCTATTGGGACTCTATAGTGGAACACCATGGGACTCCGTTTTTATGGAAATTGGACTTACATTTATTGTAATGACCTGAATATAGTAATAAATATGTCCCTATGAAATATAATCCGTTGTTTTAAGGATGTCGGTCATAGTACCAAACCATGAAAAAAAATCAATGTTAGTTGTGTATTCATTTTATTATTGCCTGTAATAAGAATAATATATTTAAATACTTGGTATTGATACTTTAATCATTTATAGAGGTTGAAAAAAAAAAGAAATATTTTTTGAAAAATATTGTAACACTAATTAACCCCCCCCCCCTCAATAGTGGTACCAGATATATCATTGAACAACTAAATTGGTATTAGATCAAAATAACCCTATGTAGACGTAGATAATTTTATGAAAAATTGATAATTTTAATTTACTTTACAGTCATGTAATTCTTACCTTTGAAAGAAATAATAACTACATCATGAGGAATAAGATGCATCATTTTCTTCTATCTCGTGTCCTAGAAGTTGGAGATAGATCAACAGTGTGATTCCCACATATTTATGATGATATTAATATGGATCAAGTTTACAAGAGAAAAATAGAAGTTTATGGTAAGGATCAGAATGAAATTTTGATGGATTTATTAGAAAAATTATACACTAAAGTGATGGGTCTCCAATCTACCATGTAAATCTAGGATAAATTGAGAAATGGTTGTGAAGGTAATGTAAAAGTCATGGAAGCTAATATTAAAAGATAGAGAAGCAAGATAGAAGATATTAAAATGATATATGAAGAAATAATTTACGACTATTTTATTATAGTGAATGAAATATTATGTAAAATACATGGATTTAGTGAGAATATATAAGATTAAACAAATATGAAAAATCTTATGAGAAATTTCCATAATAGATTTGATGACATGTTTTTAACCATGGAAGATAGGTAGGACATTTTAATATCTTAGTTATATAATATTCTTGTAGCTTATGAAATGAGAAAGGATCTGCCTTTCAAAAGGAAGATAAAATAAGATATGGCCTTTGAGGCTATACGAAAATGAAATCTCAAAGAAGTACATGTTGATTAATCTGGTGATACTAATTTTGATGAATTTATTGAGTATCTCAGTGGAATTTTTTCTCTTATTACAAGTGGTTTCATAAAGGGTTAATGGATGGTAAAATTCAAGAAACTACTCAATTGGTTTAGTTGTAATGGCATATAAATTTTTTCTAAAATAATTATAATGAGAATAGTTTAATTAGAATCTCATGATGAAAGGGTGAAACCCCATAAAAGGATAAAAATAATAAAAACAAAATCCAATTAAAAAATTATGATCGTAATGAGAAAGAAAACACATACAGATTCTTCATTCTTGTTTTCTTCAAGTAATGAACCTAATTTCTTTGTTCATATAGAAAAAGAATCAAATTATTCAAGTTGTGATGATTATGTTAATTTCAGAAATAATCTATAATAGAGGCCTATATAAGAGTTGGAATCTTCTCTTAAGAAAAACACTCATCTCAAGTAAGGGAGAAGAATCTTGAAAAGGTAAATAAAAAACTAGATACTAAAATGGAATATTATTATATAAGATAAATAACTCTTTTTGATGAATATAAGAAAATCATAATTGATATAGATGAGTTATAAAATATATTTTGTAGTCTTAAAAAAACTAGGCTTGTAGGGAAGAAGATATTTTTAAGTCACATTCAATGTATCTTAAAGATCAACCTAGTTTGAAAAAGATTAGATTGAACATTAATAATTGCATTGAAATAAGTTCTAAGTCATCTAAATATGGTTAGTTGAAAGTCTCCAATAGATAAGGTAAATTTATTCATACACAATTTGAAAAAATATATGATACTAATAATAGTTAAGGTGAATATAGTGGGACTATGAAGTCTATAGAAGCAATTTTGATTAGATCAAATGAAAAAAGGAAGGCTTTTGGAAGATAATTTCCTCCTAATTAAAAGAAAGTATGGCTTCCAACAATACAAAATTATGAATTTTCTATATATGTTTATCAATGGAATAAAATATCATAGTTAAAAAAAATTCTAGTTTTTTGGTAAATATTGACATAAATATTATGATTGCGGGTAGAAAATGGCATTTCCATGAATTTATCATTAGTCTGTGGGGAGTGTCAATTAACTAATTAGAGACAGATTATCAATGAAATCCATCAATGTTACCAATAAAAAATAGCTAAAAATTATTAAAATAAATATGTGGAATATGTTTATTATAAGGTCATAGAGTTGAGGTATTCATGAATAAATTACCATTACTGGTCTAAAATGATTTTAATAGGAATAAAAAACAAAATGAAAACAGAGAAAGTCATGTACATAAGTCAATCAGTGTGACACACACAAAAAGGATCAATATACAATAAAGGAATGCTTGACCATTTTTATAGATCAACTAAAATGGCTTATTAAAGTGAGAAAACTCAAATTGATGCTACAATTACGGGTAAGAAGGTTATCTCAAAATAATATACTGAATTTCAATAGAATTCATAAACTTTTGATAGTCTGGAGAATCAAAAGAATTAGTCTGAACTTTTTGGTTGTGACAGGAATAATTCATTGAATTTAGAGGAGAAGAATGTTTCTTTACTAGAAAAGGGGGAGAAAGTAGCTCTACATGAAGAAATATTTTAGGAGAAGGGAAATTATTCAAAATCTAATATCAAATGGAATAATGTAAAAACTGGGTTAAGGTTAAACAATGAGCTTGAGTTCTATTTCTAAAAAGTAAACATGTTCCTCCATATTATCTTATATAAATTATTTTTTTCTAACATGCTAGTAATTGAAGGATATTAATTCATCCTTTTAGGGGGGGTCATAGATTATTTGATGCTCTTACATATTGATATGTCCTGTGATTCTATTAATCATTTAATTGAGAGTGTGTTAATTGTTTTTTAATAGAAATTTTTGATATGTTTGTTCTGATGAGTTCATGTTAAATATTATTTAATTGATTGATTATATAAGAATATCTAGTTTATAAAGTGAGATTTATTTGAGAATTTGATCACATATTTGATTTTTTGTGGAAAACATTTATAATATTGATTATTCACTCTCTTTTTCAACACACGGTTTTCCCATGTGGACTTAAAGTTATCAGAAAATATATTCTTTGAATAAAGTGATGATGTAGATTGTTATGAAAATATTTTCAGACATAACTATGATTATTTTTGAGCTAGTGTTTAGTTTAGAGAAACTTTTTTCATTAGTGGGTTGATCAGTTCACTAACCTGAGCTCATAGATTCAGTGTGGAGCCACTATGTAGGGCGGTATGGTAGCGGATGAGAGCATCGACCCAGGGTGGTTCCAGCGAGAGGAGTAGAGGTAAATTAACCAACTCTGGACTACTACCTTTACACCTTCTATATTAAAGGAGCATGAAAAGGCTATCATTTTGATGTGGGAAAAATTACAGTAGTGCTTAATGAACACTTATAATATGATCTACTCGATGAATTTTTCTAAGTAATTCGATCAACTTTGTTGTAGAATACAATCTTAATTTTTCATCCTTTTCAACCTAATCCATGCTTGTGAATTTCAGTTCTTCAATGTGGATATCTATGTTTTGATATTAATAGAATATTGAACATTGTCTTCTGAGCTTCATTTCATTATTCTATTGATTCTTATATAATCAAAATTACATAATGATTTGTTTTCCTAATTAAAAAAATTAAATATCGAATCTAAAATGTGTAGAAAATATGAATTTATTTAATGAGAATGATGAAACATGAATAAACTTTTAATAAATTGTTTAAATGAGTAATGTAAGTGGAAATTAGTTAGGTGGGTGGAGTGATTTTATTATAAATACTAGAAAGCTTCTCATTTTCATTGGGGAACTTTTCTCACATCCGAGTGATGAGTGTAGTTTTTCAGAGAGATATAAAGAGCATATATGATTTCTATTTTGGAGGTTTTATTGATGCATTCAAGTTACACATATGTAAATACATGAATATTTGATATTACTCAAATTTATTTTGTAAAATAGAAAGAATAACTGAGTAATAATATTTTTATGAGAAGTATACAGAAGCGCTAAAAAGGAATTAGAAGTGTTGTTGTAAAGTATTTTCTTTGAAATATCTCATCCCCAATGAAAATAGGATTATTATATTAGTATCTATCTTTATTTCTATGAATTACAAAAATATTATGTATAATTTTTTGAAAATGATATATAAAACTTGTGTATTTTCATACTGTTGTGAATGTCTTAAAAGTGTATATCATACAATGTTATTCTCAAAGATTTATTATCTTTCATGCTATCATGTTCACATGATTTAATTGGAATTAGTATATGATTGATTAAATATTCAATTATATATTTTAATGTGAATTGTACTGATGTTAGTTCTTTGTATGATTACCAAATCATGCACTCATGAATCATGTGAATACACATTGGTGCGCAGTGAATGAAGTGGAAAGTGTAAATTTCTATCCTTATGGTAAAATAAACTTCATAGTGTGTGTGAAAGTAATAGCAAAGGTGACAAATGTGTCTATAATGGAGGAAAAAAGGTGGAGATTGTGTGTGTTTGGGTGTGCATGAAATAAAATTTCATGGAAACATAATTACACTTGAATACGGAGATTGGAAATAAAAATTCAATATAAATTTCATGTATATAGTGACCAATAGTTTTTTAGACTAAATCATGGAGTTAATTTAGATGTTTCATACATGATTTATCAGTGAATTGAGAATGTTCATATTGTTTGATGATCAGTGGACAATGATAAAGATAAGAAAATTTTTAGACAATTTTTTAAGTTCGGGAATATTTTATAAAGGTATATTAGGTGATCCAGATTGTTTGTGGAAAAGGATATCATCTCGAGGGAATGTAGAAGTAGTCTGAAGCAGATAGAGATATTTCTATCAATGGATAAAATCGTCTATAACTCAAGATTAGTGAAAGTATTATGTGGTAATCTAAAGTAGAGTAATCTTACAAAAAGACTCCATAGTAAGCTAGTGGGATGCTGGTAATAGTGTCAAATGCGGTAGAAGCATCCTCCTATAAGACGTCAAAGTTTCTATTGTAGGTGTTAACTTGTAATCTCTAATGGTACAATATATTTGAACACAGTGGGACTCAATTTTTATTATAATTCTACGTTATGTTATTGTTACCATCTAAATATACTAATAAATATATAATCAAGGAGTATAAATGGTTTTTCTGAGGACATGGGACTTTGTACCAAACCTTGTAATAAATCCATGTCTATTGTGTTTTATTTTTATTTTTTTATATAGGGAGAGGCAGAGATTTAAATAAGAGGGATCGATATATTAATCAACCATAGTGAATGAATTAAAAATAAATTATTTTTGTAAAACAATATACTATTGATTCACCTCCCCCTGTCAGTGGTACCTAACTGATCCTTGGACACATCAGATACCCGATTTCCTACACCAGGTAGCCAGTGGGATTCCCAGTGATGCCTTATTATAGGAATTCTCCACCAGCATACCTAAAGTAGTAAGAGAAAATTTAGTACAATTATGATATAATTATTTAATCTAAATGAATCCACATACTTTTTAACCCCCCTCCACCGACTAGTTGATGGTACTTCTAGGTAACAAGGTAGCTTCCATCATAGAATCAGCTAACATGTTCACTATATTAGGTTTTCAGTGCATCATGAACATCACCATCTCAAACATATTGATCCTATACTTCCACCCAAAATCTTAGTTTGATATTTTAGATGTTTCCTAAGACATTACAAATGATGAATTAAAATTCCAAGCCTTTAACACGGCCTAAATTATATAGCATTTTAATATTTTATTCAACTAAATCATTTTCAATGTAAGTAATTACATTCAAAAAAATAAAAATATAATATATATATATATATATGTGAGTTTTGTTTATCATATAAACAAAAAATAGATATATTTATAAGAAATAACTTATTTATTTAGTGTTTTTATAATTTGAATGAGTATAAAATGTTATAATATTTTTATAAATAATGATTTTTTATTAAAAATTAAAATTTAGAAATTTAGAAAATAGTTTTGATAAAATAATTTTAGTTTTATTATAATCAGGTTGAATTGATATTAGTCTGAAATTTTAAGTCTTTTTAGAAAAAGGAAAATTATTGGTGAATATTAAAAAATATAAATTTTAAAAATACTATAAATTTTATAACATAATAATGATTTAAGAATGAATTAAATGTTTATAAAACCCTTATTCTTGACCACAAGAAATTTATTAAGTAAAATAATTAATATAAAAATATTAATTTATGATTAGAACCTTCTATTTGACATTTTCAAATGAGAATTATATTTTATAAAAATAATAAATAATAAAAAAATATGTCTACTTACTTTTGAGGGTGGATTGTTACATTTAGTTTTGGAATAATCTAAATATAAAATATCACTAATTTTTTAAATAATAATACGACTAATTTTTTGGTAACAATTTCCTTTATAAATTAGTTTCCCTATAAGATAAAATTAAAAGAAATTAAACCAAAAAATAGCCCTCTACATAGGAATAAATACACCTTATCTAGACCCTTGTAAACCACATCTCATTCACTTATAAAAAATGAATTCCTTCCCATGTTCATAATCCTATATCTCATAGAATGAATGGGGTTGTTGTGGAGTTACACAACTCCAAGCCTTAAATTCTTCAATAAAGGATCAAATCTTCCATCAATAGTTTTCCCCAATTCTGTTTCATTATTTACATTCTATTTTGTATTGTACTATTTCAATATTTTTCATTTTTTTCCGATATATAAAATATCATATAAAATTATATGTTACTTTATTTTATTATTATATTATTGTAAATATTTTTTAAAATTTATTGTATATAGTATCTCACCTTCTCTTGGAAGTTGTCGATCCTTTAATAATTTCTTAATGCATCATTGATTAGTATATATTATTTAATATAAAAATAATTTTCACATTTTTTAATATTACATTAATATATTTATTAAATAATAAAATAAATTTATTCAAATTAATAGAATAAAAAACATTATAAATCTTAAAAAAATCCTTCATGGTATTTTATTTTAAGATATAATTGTAGTAAATTAATTTCAAGGATTATAATAGTTTATGAATGTTAAAAAAGATTAAACTTTTATTATGGATTTAGGTTTTAATAACAATTATGTGATTATAATGGTGGTAGTACCTCTATGAAATAAAATTGGATCTAAGGTTAGAGGAATCCCAAACTCAATTGTTTTCTTTCTATTTTATAACTTAATTCTCCTTATTTTCAATATTATTTTTCAAAATACATTCAAAATACATTTTTTCAACTCTATCATGTTAATATTATGGTGATATAGATTGTTTAATTTCAATGATATTGTTTCTAATGCATCTATAATTATTTTAGAAGTATTATTTATCCAAATTATATTATTCTTAACTCGTGATTTTTTTATATTATATGCATTAAACATGTCCCTTTAATGATAATATACAATGAGAGGAAATATTTTCTACATTCATGGTTGGGTACCTCAATGTTTTTCCATTGAAATTTGTTTTACGACATCTATTTGAAACCCCTTATTTTTTATTGGTCAATTTCTTGTTTATAATAGTTATATGTTTCTATTCTATATGATATGCATAATTATGATCACATAATAATATGATTAGTGGACCAAAAATTATATATCCCCATAATTAATATGATAATGTGATATATCTAATGATATAATGTGAATTAATTTTGTCCATGATACATGCATTATACACCATTAATTAGACAATTATTGGTACAAAATATGGACATCCTGAGATCTGTACTCCCAAATATGATGATAGAACCAAGCTATATATTTTTTAAGTAAAATTAACACAAAAATACATATTAATTTACATAATTGAATACTTTTTTCGATTAGTTTTTGGTGGATTAGGAGATATATTACATGATATCATCATTTTTTGAAAAAAAAATTATATATGTCATGTACTCTCCCTCACTCAAGATAGATTTTTAATTATAACACAAGACCATTGGAACTTCTAATTATCCTATGAAAAATTTATAAAAAATTGGGTTACCATAAAATTTCAAATTATTGTGATTTAATACTATAGTAAAAACACATTTATAGATACAAAAAAATCCATGATATCATTTCAAGAGAAAAATTTATTAGATTTAAAAAATAATATTAAAAAATATATCTCTAGGGATATAAAAACATAAAAATAGATAATAATATTGAAAAAAAAATAAAAAAAATATATGTTACTTTTAAACCCCCATTTGATTTTAATTTATTTTAACTTGTGAAAATACATGGATTTATCCTTTAAATTATTCAAATTCATTAATTGGAAAATAAATATTTTCTTATGTAATATAATGATTCTTGGAAAACCTTGTTAAATCCATGCATCCACTAGTATTACCGCCTTTAGGGAAATTTCCCATTGAGTTCATGTGTTTACTCCCCATTCCCCATCATCACATTCAATAATGACCAACTGAGTATGATATATGATTTTTTACATTTTTAATTTTAAATTTATAATCCATTAAAAGTCCCATTACAAATTATGTAAAAAAAATCAATAGAAACACAATTTTAAATCACAAACACATTTTCAAAAACCTCTTTTCAGAAAACACCATTCCTGTATAAGGATTTGGTGAAATCCATAATTTTTTATTATTTCATTTTATTTAATCCCTAAAAATAAATAATTGAAGTTATATATATTATTATACATACATTAAAAAAATCAAGAATAATTATAGTGTAAAGAAACACCCATTATCATGTATGACATTAATAAATTTTATAGAATATTTTATGCATAAAATGGTTACATTAAGACTCAAATAAAAATTGTAATTATAATTAAAGAAATAATATATTCATGAAAAGTGTATGAAAATAAAAACGTCTTGATAAAATTAAAATATCCCCATTCAAACAAATAAATTTTAAATTAAATCTCTCATTTAATAATGGTTTTAAAAATCCATGAAATTGGTATTTGAAATATTTTATTTCTATTACAAAACTATTTTTTAGAAAATAAACACTGGATTTGAAACAAAATTTCCCCTTACAAAACGGTTTTAAATATAGAAATTTTCATATGAGTTTTTGAAATAAATATTTACCTAACAAACATAAAATAATTATTTCAATATAGAAACTCCCACACAAAAGGATTTTTCTACAAACACATATTTCATAAATTTTTTGAAAAAAACACTTTTTCCCCTTGACATAAAACTCAATGAATTATGTTCACTTCATTTTTATCTCATCTTGAATAATAACCCTTATATTATCATGATGTTGTGCCCATGAAAAAAATATCATCAACATCGTCAGATATTATTCTATGTATTTAAATTTTCAAATCCTTCAGTAATCATAAAAATTTCCCAAAGTAAAATATTATATGAGGATCTAAAAGTACATAATAATAGAAAAATGTCACAAAAATAAATCATGTGTCACATTCTAACCAACAATGTAAAAGGAGGTTCTATAAATATCATATGAGAAAGAAAATAACATAAGATTCTCATGCCTTTTCTATTTCTATCATCTCAAATACTGTATGTGTAACTGAATTCTCCATGGAGTATAAAATGTTTTAAATGATCATAATATATTCATTTTAACAAAATTTACTTACAAGGAGTTAAAATATCAAATGCATAAGGAAAACATCTTAGGTACATGATGTTTCCCTTTACTTCATTTCAGTTATTATATATGACTAAAAAATTTACAAATGAATGTACTGTATGAATTTCTATTTTTAATATTTCATATTATAAAATAGTAATTTCAAAATATTCTTATGTGTAATGTGAATACCATAACCATTAGATAATTTCCATTTATAATTTTCTAAATCCTGATATGTAAATCCATACTTCTCACATCTTAGACTAAAACATCGTTATTTCATCTCCAAGTTATCTCCACCACACAAAAAGCATCCCATGTCATCATATATCTTCAAAATCACTTGAAATATATGATATATAGTGAATTAACAATCAAAACATTTCCCATGAATGGATGATCAAAACAATGAATCGTCATAATAAAAAATGTGTTTCAGATTAATACAACATTATCATCGATGGTTCAATAGTAATAATGTTTGTATATGTTTCAAATATTATTTATTTTTCACCCCTTATTGAAACCAAAACCTAAGTTAATAGAATATCAGTAAAGATATGAAATTTATAAATATTAAGAGTTGAAAAATAATCATACATATAACTTTGAGAACTAGAAACATATTGAAAAAATTATATTATTTCATGTATCACTATGTCCTTAAAATGAATCATTTCAAATATATTATATATTTATCCTTACTGAAAAAAATAATATATAAAAAAATTTCCAAAATTTTATATACACTTATCAACACATAGATTAAAATATCTGAAAATTAAGTAAAGGATATCATCCTCTTATAGATATCATCTCATTAAGAAGTTATATAAGAATTAATATAGTAGTAAGATAAAAAAAATCAGACATCATTATGAGATTGTATGATTAATTCAATGATATTTCACCAATTTCCCAAATTGTTCAGTTTGTTAGGGTTTTGGTATAATTTTATCCAACTTTTAATTTGAACAAAAAAGTTAAACTATCAAGATACCTTACTCAAGCTTCAATTGTGATAAATGATTCATTATATTAATTTTTTTATACATAAACTGATGCATTTTTTAAGAATGAATGAACTCACATTGATTTTAAAAGCCTAAACTAGAGGATACTCAACATAAAAACATAGGTCCATCAGTTATGTCTATATGCACATAATCTATGTAAATACCTATATCTACATATAAAATTTTTATTTATCTTAATAAAACAGATTTGTTATTCATTGAATTATACTAATAATTACTTCTATTAATAAAAAACTCTTTATTTTATGTATACTACCTTTCATCTATAGTTTTGTTATAATCTATATCATTAAATCAACTTGGATTCAGATCAAAATTCATCCCAAACATAATACCATAATTGAATTTATTTTAAATTTATATCAAGACCCTATCTTTTATTAAAAGATTTGATTCAAAAGTATTGGATTAAAACCATTTAAAAAGTGTATCAACATGTTTAGTATTTATTCTACTGTATTACTGTGATATACGAGATCCAATACTTATTTTCATTTACTTCTTATTTTCTACAATCCCATTATTATTTTTATATAGTTTTTAACTACTCTAATTAGTTGTGAAACTCCATTATATTCTTAAATATAAAACATTTTTAAGATCTCTAAAGCATAATTTTCATGATAAATAATGTTTTATTGATCTACATGTGTAACCCATAAACTGATGTATAATATACTTTCATTAAGAATTAACATCGAAAATATTTCTTTCATGAGTCTTAGGAACTCCTCATACACACAGTCTTCAATGCAAGAAAATATTATGTTATCGACATATAGAATCGAAAATAGTGTTGTAGTGTTTTTATTATATATATATTATTTCCAATACACCTATACATACATGAATTTATATATCTTTATATATTTATTAATATTTAAATATTAATAATTAGTTCTATTTTAATCTATTAATATCTTTGTTCAACTTAACTATATTTCAACCATTAGGGTCATGAATAAATCCCCTTTATAGGTTCATACATATAAAATTATTCAATTATATCACAATTAATAAAAGATGATTTAAAATCCATATAAAATATTTGTTTGCTACTTTGAGCTGTAATGTAATGTAATATTAGGATATATTCATGCTTAGTAACTATTGATAATGTTTTATAAAATTAATCTAGGTAATATTTAGAGTATCCTTTAAATTCTAGCATATAATTATGTCTTTCCATTTCACCATTCCCATAAAATTTATTTTTGACAATCAATTATGATCTAATCACATTACTCTATGTGTGTGTAGGATTAAGTATTGATATTTTTTCTATGAATTTTATTTCTTTATTCAATAAAGATACCCATTCCATATGTTAAAATGATTCATAAACTATGTGAGGTTCATTAATTGACAATAGACTATTGTGATTGATTTCGATGATCTTCCTTTTAGTATGATAACATTGATTATGATCCCCAATAATATTCTTAATTTAAACAAAGTTTATTTTTCTTATATTATCACATTTATGTATTTATTCATCCACTTCAATAATTGAGTATGTATAATTACATCATTATTCCATATTTTTGTATCTTCTATATTTTTTAAAATAATAGATCTGAAATCATCCTATGGATCATCTATAGTGATCAAATTTATAATTCATTTTTAAATTTAGAATAAATAAAACATATTTACATTAAATAATAATTTCATATTTTATGTCATATCATCTGTATGAACATCAATTTTTTGTATAACAAAAAAATAATGTACATCCTTTGTATATAAAATTCTTCAAAAAGATTATTTTATATGGATTAGAAAATGAAATCTGAATTCCATGAAATATTCAATAATTGGATTCTTTCTAAACCACATATCATAATGATTCGTGTGGGAATCTGGCCTTAGGAGACAACTATTCTAAATGATTCCAGAAAATTTGATGGAATTTAGCCTTTAATATCATTATGTATCATACTATTACAACATTAGTCTTTAATTTATAACTAGAATCTAATTATTCCATTTATCTACTCCATATTTATGAGGTATATATATTGAATTGAATTGATTTCAGATTCAATGATTAGTAAGATAGTTAGTGAAAAATAAATGGAAATATGAAAATCATTACCCGATGTTAATCACATAATGTCCAAGACTTTTTCCATCTATGTAAGTTTAATAAATGTCCTGAATCAATCTAAGGGTTGAGATTTTTTTCACATGGTCCTGATATATTAAATCATATTCAATTCATCAATTAGTGTATTGAAATAAATTTTCCCACTAGTAAAATATTTATCATTAAACAACAAAGATTGCAGCGAAATAGTTCAAAAGTTTATAAAGATTATATTTCAACACTCATGTGTTCATTATTATTCATTTTTCACTTATTTATAAGTCTTATATATATATTATATCCTTCATCATTTTCTATATGTTCCTCATGCATTTTTCTTTTATTATATTGTGTGTATTGTTCTGGCCAAGGTTGTCATGTCTTCTATGTCGTTGATTACTTTTTCCTTAATAACTTTACTAATATCCTATATATACTTCTTCAATTTGAATAAATCTTACATGGCTTCTAAAAAACTGATTTAAAAATCCAAAAAATAATCCTTTAGAAATAAAATATGTTTTCTTATATATTTATTCCTTATATTAACTACTAATTTTTCATATAGTCCAAAAAATAATGCTTTATTCCATCAATAAAAAATACATTGTCTAAGATAATTTAATTTTTAATAATGTTTTCTATTATTATATAATTTGACTAATAAATCTATAATTTATAAATTTCATTGTTCTTATTCAATTCATCTAAATATTTTTGAGATTTTCACATCAATTTTCATGATAGATATAATTATATGGTCCATGATCTATAGTTTCTTATATTTAAGTGATTTTAATTCCATGTAATATATAGTAGAATATTGAATGTCTTGAGTAATATTACGATCATTACTAATTCATTGAAAAAAAATTCAACTGATCTATAATAAATGTATCATAAATATGTAATTTTTAACCTTCTTAACCACACATTCAACATACTTTTTACATGATCCCAATGATATTTCTAACATTGTACTTAATTTTTATTCAACGATGGTTATAATAATATTAGATATGTGGATTCTTTCTCACCCTATAATCTAGATTTCTCCCCAATCTAGGAAGATATATACTATGCTAGTAGTTTTAAGACTTTATGGAAAATATAACACATCATAATCAGTACACATAGAATCGGCTATTATGATAAAAATTCTACTGATAAATGGGTTTCTATCATTTAAAATTTTCTTTCAATTAAATGATTATATTTTAAAAAATAGTATCCCTCATTGAGTATTTTAAAATATTTTTGACAAATATTTATAATTTTTTCCCTTATATATTATAGAATATTTTACCATTTAATTAATTCATTCATCTATTCCATATTATTTCTTATCATTTGGCTGATTTTTAATTATAAAATAATATTTCTATAGATATATTGAATAATTTATCTTTACAAATATTTAACATGTTTAGAATAGCTATGACTTGATGGATTCAGGGAAGCTTCCCCAATTTCATTAATAATCATGTTCTTGTTACATTGAATATTCAATTCCTAGTCCTCATTCACAGTTATCTTACTTCTCTTTTTTTCAATTTATTTATCCCAAAGGGTAATTATAGAAATCATGTCTTGAGTAAAAAAATTAAAGGTCATTGTTTATCATCTCAACATTTCAACTAAAATGTTTTTTCCCGTATATTTCTATCCCTATTTGTTTGTAACAACTTTTAGCAATGTATTCTCATCCATAAATATTCCCTTTTCATTAAAAACATATCTATTTTTATTCACATATTAAATTATTTTAAATTATCTCCTTAATATAAAATATTTTCAATATTGTATTGTGACTAATCTATTGATGTGTTCATATTTCCTCTATTTCTTCCAGGAGAACTCATTTAAAGACACAAATATTAATTTCCCATAATCTATTCATTCTTTATTATTTTACACCCCTTCTCCAAATTATATAATGTTTCTTATATAGAACTATATCAAATCATCTTCTTCCCATCCTATAATACACTATAAGGATATCTTGTATTTTTTGTTTTCTAGGGAATTTTTTCATCATATTTCTCTCCTCTAACAATCCTCTAAAAATTAGTATAGTAATGGGCCAACATTATATAATTAAAACACATGAAATAAATACTGACTATTTATTTACCTCTTATACTTCATATTAAGTTTACTAATAAAGTGAATGAGTCTAAACATAATATTTAATGTTTCATTGTTCATATATGTGTCTCGTATTCTCTTATATTATCATACATTAGAATGATTTAAAATTAATTTTATTTTTAATAATTCATTTTCTATTAAGTGATGTTCAAATTGTCATTTTATACTTAATAATATTACTATAATATTCATCAAAGATTAAGAAATATACATACGTATCTTAAAGAAGTTAGATCATTGTAAAAAATTAAAACCGAATAATTATAACCAATTTCTATACAGAGTTGATTTTATAAGAGTTTCATTAATTCAACTAATAGTGCTGAATGTGATTTTCAACATGAAAAATAGATCATCAAATGTTTCCACTTCCAGTATTTTATTAGGTAAAAACTATTTTAAACTAATTTTTTTTTCCTTCCTCCACCTTTATTCATTTATTGATGATAAGAAGAATATTATTAAGTATTAGAAGTTAGGTATCCCATTTTCATATGGGTTTCAAAAAAATCAAGGAACCAAAAAACATTTAATTAATCTCATTACTATGAATATGAATTTTATTTTTCACCAATATTTAATTAGAATCTAGCCACTAGTGATTTTATCATCTTTGATCTAGAACATATGTGGGATAGTGGATGGGAGGATAGGCTCATCACACAATTTAGGGGTTGATTATTTCCTACCTTAGGACTCTCTAATATGATTATGATATTCCCATTAATCCTTCACAAATTAAAGAATGAAACTTTTTACCCCTATTACAATGATCTGATTGAGTCCATGTAGAATTATGAACATCTATGTATAATAGTCGTTATCCATCATCCGACTATTCATTATTGATTCTATGGTTGATATTTATAGTTAGGAAGTCTAGTTTTTATCCACATTTTGGAAGTATAAATGCATTTTGATGTTTTTTTTTAACCTCGATGTGGAATCCAACATAATTTATGAGAACAAGAATAAAAACCTAATTAGTTCATTTCCACATAATCAAAATAATAAAAACATATATTTCCACGTCTCAAGGACCTAATCTATGAGTTTCATCATTATTTGGTAAGAACTATAATTCAAATGGATTACTATGAATTATTTTTTAGGGAATTTTTAATGATTGAACCTTTATTTATTTATTTTTCAATAGCCAAAGATGAGAAACTAATGAGTATATCTTCCTCACATTTATTAGAATCCCTATACTTCACTACAGATCTATTATTTATCATAGAATCATGTGTCTAAGGAGGTCTTATACTCTTCATAAGGGAGTTATCTAACTCAGGTTAGGGATTAAACTAGTTATTTATACCATATATGGGATCCAAGTGGGTTGTGACAACTCAAGTAATATTTGATGATATCAGGAAGAGTATCTTGACTCAAGGAATATGATGAAAATTATAAGAGTAAATTTATGCTATGTATTTAGAGAGAGTGGTATATCTTATTATCATCATATATATGGATTTTTATGTTTTGTAATATTGGGTTTGAAACTCAAATATGTGTCCAACACATCCCTATTAATGGGATTCAATCCCAATGAAGTTTGAGTAATATAGTTCATGGTAAAATTTGAGGAATATTCTATATATATTAAGGTCAATATATAAGTACATGTGTTAAATAATTCAAATACATATTACTAGGACTAAAACGTAATTCTTGTAATCAATTTATTTTTTTCTATCATAGTGATTAAAAATACCTCTAAGTACATACAAGTCATTTTGGTTTGGGGTATAGAGATAGAAGACCAATTTATTTGTATCATATTATACAACATGGTGGTGATTGGGGAATAAACATGAGCTACCCTGTTGGGACTCTTCAAACATTCATGTAGTTGCAATAGAATGTGGAGTGGGTCGTACACATCGGTGCTTCCATTGGACATAATAATGGGGCTTTCATAGGTTATGAGGACTATATTAGATCCATGTGTCATAAAATATGTTTCACCAAGAGAAAATGTGGGTATTATACATTAGTGAGCCAAAAATTCTGAACATGGTAGTTGAATCATATTAATGCATATAGGACTAGTTATTAAACCTAGTAGGAGGAATGTATAATGCTACTGACCCCCTATTTGTTTGTAAAAAGATTAAAAAAGTTATTATTAATGTTGGGGAATACATGTAGTAGGGGGCTATATATGGTTAAAACTTAAAAGGTATCTATGTTAAGGTATTAAATTTGTTACAATACAAGTATCTCAAATTTATGAATTTTTTGACCCCAAGAGGAGTATCTTGGATAAAGTTTAATAAGGAATACCATTGGTAGTATCTTAACTCTAGGTACTTTTTCAAACAAATAGCAGAACCTCTGCTCAAGGTTTATATGGTGTGGATATTTTCCTAGGTGTGAGGCCTTGGGAAAATAACATTTATACATAGTGATATATTACTTACATGCTTATTAATAGTTAGTGATAATGAATATTCTTATACATTGTGAGGTCTAGTGAAGATTAATAGACCCAATAGAGAAGCTATTTCATGCTAATAAAGGCCACTGAAGGTTAATAACCCTAGTGAAGGATATCATATGTGATCATCCCTATTGTGGGATAGTTAACCTTCTTAGATAGTGTTAGGACTAAAGAAGGTTATTTACCCACATGTGGGATATAAATGATTATCCTATCTAATATAGGACTTTGTGTATGCTTCACCTTAGTGGATGACCATAGGATATGGGTCACCCATTTATAAATGCCTTGGAAGAATTTATTCCCTTTGAGATGATATTGAGAAATGGGTTGATGAAGTAAAGGTCCATGGCAGGTTGATTTACCAATTAAAGGAACTTTCATGTATAAAAATACAATGAATTTCCCTGGGAAAATGGTCACCAAAGATGAGTGTCTCCCTTGTGGATGGTCATCCATGTTGGGGTCTCCCCCATGTTGGTGGATCACCCAAGTACAGGGTTAACCTAGAGTAATGTATCTCAAATCATAGTCTTCAATATTTGGTGACTTAGTGAAGTAAGTGGCTCAACCATGTGAATGGATACCCAAGTAGCGGTCACCTATGTAGGGAATCCAAAAAAGTTGGGTGTAGCGAAATCCAATCATTCATGGTATTATATATGATCATGTGAGTGCATCTAAAATATATGTTATGATGTGTATTCATCCACCAAATAGCGGTCCTGTGTGATAGGAGAAATTTAGAAGAGCCTATGTGGGAGAATTTGTTTGGCGTGAAACGTAGGTAAATTAGCTTGGAGAACTGAATTGAGTGAATGGGACTTATTATTTTCATGACATTTAATGTCAATAATTTCTTATCTATAATTCCTTTTTTCTACAATAATGATCAAAATTAATCCTATTATATTGATTATCCCACTTCCTATGGTTTAAACACAATATTAATATGTTTTTATATCCCAAAAAGTTCTTATTAGAACAAAAAAAGAAATCTTTTTTTCATCAATGCTTATTTTCAAAAATATATGAAACCCATGGACTATTCTAAGAATAAGGTACATACCAAATATATGAAACCCATGGACTATCCTGTATCTCATGCTAGGACAAAGCATATTGATGTGAGACATCACTTTTTGAGGGATCATTATCAAAAGGGTGATATCACTCTTGAATTCATTGGCACTAAACATCAATTGGATGATATATTCACAAAGCCTTTGAATTCTGAGGGGTTAAATTACATCAAACATGAGTTAGGTATGATTAATCTCCTCACAGTCGAACCTCACAGTCGAACCTCACAGTTAGACTTCACAGTCGAACCTCACAGTGAGACCTCACAGTCGAACCACACAGTCGAACATCACAGTCGAACCTCACAGTCGAACCTCACAGTCGAACCTCATTGTTAGACCTCACAGTTGGACCTCACCGTTTCACCTCACCGGTGTACCTCACTGAAACATCTCACAGTTGGATACCTCACTGTTTGTTTTTATTTTTGTGAGAATTCGAACGGTTTTTATTCCTATTTATTATTTCTATTTTATTTTGTTTTAATCCCTAAATGATAAAATCAAAGGTAACGAACATATCTCAATCCACCTTCCTCTCTCAATCTTGAACCTTTCTCTCAAAATTTCTAAACCCTAACCCTTCACCTAAAGCCTCAAACCTCTCTCAATCTCTATGGCCAGAATAAAGCGACCCCCGACTATCAATGAGGATGCGCCAAGGCCAAAGAGGACTCGAGACGAATCCAGTGGCACCAGTAACACCCCATCGGGACCTGTAAACCTGCATCTGACCAAGAGACAAATCTTTGTTGAGAAGGAGTTAAGTGAAGAATGGATGTTGTCAAGCAAGTCATTAGTACTGAAAGTACTAGATGACCAAGGATGGACTGAATGTTTTTCCAACAACAATGGACCTTACTACCTAAAGCATGTGAAAGAATTCTATGAATATTTGACATTATTAGAGGAAGAAGATGTGCATAAGGTAATATCCAGAGTCAATGGCAATGAAGTTAGTTTCTCATCTGCTGAGTGGGCTGCCTATTTGAGAGTTCCTCATGAAGGAATATTTGATTACTACTCTGGAGTAGCTCCTCCAGACAGTGCTGTTTTTGAATATGAAAAAGCTCTGGAAGAACTGACAGGAGATGGAAAATCAAGGAGGATCATTGCAGTTGAGATGAATGGAGAATACAAGCTCTTATTCAAGTTTATTCAGCATGTAATTAGTCCAAGGAGAGGAGATTTCGCAGTACTGAAGTACCAGGACATATTCATGATGTACTTACTGAAGCATGGAAAGAAGATTAACCTATGTAGGTTACTGATGTCACAATTGGAGGATATGACCAAGGAAAGTTCAAAGTCCAATGCCTTATTCCATTCCAAGCTTATTTCAGTTATGCTAAAGGTAAATGGTGTGGCTGTAAGTCAAGAAGAGATGATAGTGGCCAAGAACAGTGTCTGTATCTCCATGGTGATTTGAAAGTTCATGAAAATTATCTGTAATCCCTGGAAACAGGCATGGGTGAATGATGAGGGAAAGGTTTATGAAAAGGTTGACCATATAACTCATCCAACTAGGCCTAAAGATAAAATAGATCCAGGCCTGAAGCCTGATGAGCCAGAACCAGTTTATTCTGATGGGGAGGAGGATTAAGGATCTATGGAACCTTAACAAGAGAACACCCCCATTGATGATGGGAGTGATCCTAATCTACCTCATAGTCCTGTAAGGATAGTAGATTTTGGAGCAGCTAGCCCTCAAAAGAACTACCAAGGAGGGAGACTATTCTGAAGGACAGTGATACTGAGACCACTGAAGAAGAAGAAGAAGAAGCATATCCGAATGTTGTCACGGACACCTCTGAAGAGGATGAGGCTATCGAGTCATATATTTTTTCTCATAAATACAAGGAGGTTGTTGCTGAAGCAGATGATGAGGACAATGAAGAATAAGAGCTCAGTTTGAGCCCTCTGATAGATAGTATAGTAAAGATAGTGCCTGATTAGGAAACACGAGTGGCATCTACTACCATTGATGAGGGAGTCATTGATGACTCGGAAAAGGATAAGAGTCACCCTACTGTTGAACTAACAGAGAAAATGGTTGTTGAATCTGCTGAAGTTGCAGAGGAGGTTGTTGAGTTACCTAGATTAGAACAGTTAGGGGAGATTCCTCAGGAGAATTCTCTAAGTGAGGGGGAGCATCTTGGTTCAGTTTCTGTGTTGTATGACATCAAAGGTTGGTCATCAGATCCAAGATATATGGTACTTGGACTCAATTATGGAGATTCTGATGAGGAAGACCAGCCCCAAAGGGATTCTATTTTCCTTCCTATTGTGGCTGACAATTTGGCAACCTAGGAGGAACTTGAGTCCTTAAAGGCTGAAATGAAAGAGGCCCTGAGAGAATCAGTGGAAGATTTGAAGAAAAGCCTAGTTGAAGAGCTGAGGAGTGTGGAGAAATCCCTGGATCTATCTCTGGGATGTGTTATGTCTAGTCCAGTGACAGGAATGATGGATGAAGTTAAAGTGTGCCATACTCAAATTGAAAGTTGGACAGGAGCTGTGGTTGCTCTGAGACAATCAGTTGCTTCATTTACTGCCATGAGCAGTTCTCAAACCCAAGTGAATGCTGAGATTAGATATATCAAAGAAGTAGTCAAGAAATTTGTGGAAGTATTTGAGGTTTTTAAGACATCAGTCAAAGAACATTTGAACAATCAACATGCACTTGTTCAGAATGTGATTAGTAATTTGACTCAGTCTTTCAAAGAGACAGTAGCCTTCTCGGTAAAACCCCTTCCCTCATCCATTTCCTCTGTGAACATTGACCATCTCAGAACTGTGATCCAGGAAGAGTTTTCTAAGGCCAGTACCAGTGGCACCTCAGATTCTCAGATACTTACTACCATTAGGGAAGTCAGTAGTTTTTTTCATGATCACCTACAGGAAGCTACTACTTCTCAATAGTCCATTAAGAATTAGGTGGATGCTTACTTTGAGAGAGTCTATACCAAGCATCAAATGACCAACCATTTCAAGCTCTTGATAGAGAATATGAAGCTTCTTCTAGTGACTCAGGCATTCAAGGAGCAGGTCATCAAGATGAGAGATTTGACCCCAGCTTTGGATAAGTTTTTGGAGAATAAATATGATTTCTTATCTGCTATGGAAAGAGGAGGAAGCATTATTATGGATTTTAGAAACCTTCTTCTACCCTTTCTCCATGTGGACTACACCCCTGTCATTATTCTTCATGCCTTACCTACTTCTCAACCCAGTGGTTCTTCTACGATGTCCCCTACTGAAGCCATCAGAATCCTTACTCCACTAATACCTCAACGAGATACCATTTACCAACCCACATGAGCTTCTGTTGTTACCCCTCCGGTCATTCCTGTAGCCATTCCTAAACCTTCTGATCCACCAGCTCCTTTTCCATCTTCTTCTTCTAAAGGGAAAGACCCCTTACCTACAGATGTTGTGGATTGAGTCTGTTTCTGTCTTTTGATAGGGACTATGTATTCTTTTTTGGTCATGTACTGAACTATTTATTAATACAAGATTTCTATGTTCTCTCATTTTTCTTTATTTTTTCTAATCACAAAGGGGGATAAATACTGTGCTAATTTGAGAAATATTGTGCTAATTCTAGACTAATCATATGATTGGGGAAAAATGTGCTACTATGCTACTATGATACTATGTTGAATCTTATCTGTCTTTCTCTCTGATACAGTGTACTAATATTTTCTGGTTTTACACTCTTATTAATCTCTTATACTTATCTTTAATACATACTGATATAATTTGTGATTATCAAAAAGGGGGAGATTGTTGGAATCACCTATTTTGGTAATCCCAAATCATGTTTAAATATTGATCATGATACATTAAGTCAGTTATTAATCCTTTTAATCTATATTTATAATTATATTATTCTGATCAATGTGTATTCTTAAGACTCATGACTTTGATGCATCAACTTATAGTCCATATTTATCTAAATATAAGTTCATTGTTAAAGGCTATTGGTAAGAGCCTTCTACTCATAGTCGCCATTATAAATCACTATCACTCTAAGTCACTGATTCTAGAAGATCACTGTTGAATATTTACAGTCACTGTTGGAAGCTACCGATACAAAGTTACTGTCATAAGTCTACTGATGATCTGTTTATCAAAGCTCACAGACAAAGAGTTACATTTACAAGGTCATTTCTGTGACAAGGCTTCTATTAGAAGTCCACTGTCAGACTCTTTCTCAAGTCTTTTGTTGATAAATTCACTGTTCAAGTCTACAGTTGGAAAGGTTACAGTTGAAGTAGTCAGATGTTGCAGAACTATCGATTAGAAGCCAAATGTTAAAGGTCTACTGTTGAGCCTACCAATAGAGTTTACTGATAAGGAGCCACTGTTACAAAGAGTAAACAGCTACCGTTACTAGACATCCACTAAGCATAAAGTCCACTGTTACATGCCTACAGTCAAATAGCCTACCGATGAAGTTCAGAGTTGAATAGTACACTGATGAATTCCATAGTTGGAAAGACCACAGTTGAACTCTACCATGTGACATGCATCTTCTATTAGCCAAATGATATTCTATTCTTTCCATTACCAATATTATTAATACTATTATAACGGTCATTTCTGGAAAAATTAATGCTCTTGACATTATTTAATGTTATTTGAAGGGATATCAAGAGAGAGTACAATGTACGAGGAAGACCACACGTGGTTGAAACATTTCTCTTGTCGACCTCTATTGAACAACAAAACATGAAAAACAAGAGACTATATAAACGATACATGAGAGACACAAAATTAGAACCTGAATACCAGAAAGAAGCAGAGAACACTCAAGCACTCATTCAGAAGAACATAGAGCCTCATGAAGATCTATTGAAAGAATATTCTTCAATCTATCGTGGTGTGCTCCAATAAGCTTAACATCCAAAAAGTTGATCATCTCTACATATGGAAGTCATAACCTGAAAGTTTCGACACTCTTTTTTGGAATCAACTTGCAGATAAGGACCAAAAAACATCATCTCATTCATTCCAACAAGTCCAGAGCTGATCTGCCAACACAACAGAGCATTATAAACTCATCCCTACTATCTTTAGCTCTACTGTGTTTAAATACTTTACATTTGTGAGCAGTGTGTGTTGTTATGCACACTGACTCTTGTACATGAACTGAGGGATACTAAAAATCCCCATTCTAAACTCTCTTTATTTTTTTTCCCACGTATAACTGTGGAAGAAGCCTGGTGTGGCTTGGAAGTTTATTTTCCCACGTTGAACTATGGTAGAGGTTGAAAAACCTGGACAGTTTGTAAAATCTATTGTAAATCCCGATACAGGATGTGTATCACTTTTAATATATATTCTTGGTGTTAGGTGATCACCAAGTGTAGAGGACTAGGTCTTGTCTTAATACTGAACCTCTTGTTTAAATTATTGTGTTCCCCTTTCATTACTCTGTTTTACATTTATCATTGGTGCTTATATTAGAAAAAACAAAAATTTGTTTTTACATTCACTCTGATAGTTAGTTCTGGTTAGTGTGTATATCTGAGTTGTTTAGTAAACTTGTTTCAAAAGTGGGAGTAGTTATTACAATGACTCTACTGAGGAGTAATCAACCTTTGAGAAACTTTTTGAACAATAAGTCACTTATATCTCTACTTCCTTATTTAACTGGGCTGTTTTAATTTGGGGGATTTTAATCCTAAATGTTTTTAAAAGAAATTTTAAATTGGAACTCAATTCACCCCCCTCTTGAGTATCCACTCTGACCAACAATTTGGATAACCAATTTTCATTATCATTGGGCATAGAGACACATTTTTACTAAAACATGACTTGTATTTTTCATATAAGGACTATTTACTAGAATATATATAAAATTATAGGTAATAAACTCTTAGTTCCAATATGTAACATCATATTACAATTTTTTAGGTATTCCCTTATCCTCGTCATGGTTTTCCCCTCCTTTGATATTAGGAGGATACATATAATTAGAAGTTAGATATCTGTTGAAATTTCACTAATAATTGTTCATTTTTCCAGGATGTAAAACTATTTCATGCCATGAAACTAGGTTATATGGTATGAAACTTTTTCTAGGTACCATCATTGTAAGGGGATTTACCATTTGAATGTTAAACGTCATTTCATATGGTTTCACATCGTGAAATATTTAAATAACGAATTTTTAATCCATGGAAATGGATTTTTTAGAGTACTTGTACATCATGGATTTAACAGCGTGTAACTATATTAAATGTCATGAAATGGCCCTCTTCTACTCTTAAAAATAGATGAGTGAGTTTTTTATCATGAATCCTTCCCCAAAACTCCTGGATCTCAAACTAAAACTCATACGAGACAATTTTAGGAGACTCCACTCCACCCATATCGATTTTTTTGACACTAGATCACCGTTATAGTTGTGGTGCATATATATTGGTGAGTAACCTTTATGTTACTTCATTTCATTTTATCATGGTATCACCGCTGGGTGGCTTCTTTGGATCGGTTGGTCTATGTTCTTTGATTATTCTTGGGTTCTTCCTAGATCTATTGTCTGATCTCATTTCAGAGTCCTTATCTTCAATTGGGTATAGTGAGGTGATCAATCATATTTTTGGTATGTAAGTTTCCTCTCTTCTTCTTACCCCTTGTCTATTAAATTTAATCAATATTTATGTGTATTTTTTATCATGTCCTTTGTTGATGGTGTTGGGTTTCGTTGATTTTTTATTCTGTTATGGGTGTTTGTGACCCAAGTTTTGAGGTAGGTTGTTCCGGATCTAGCCTATAATAATGGATATTGTTATTTTTCATTATAAAATGATTAATATTTAATTTAAAATGATTTTATTTGGTGTTCTAAAAAGTTTTTTTAATAAAAAAATGGGCTTTCTCTGGTTATTGATAAATAGACAGAAAATGGGCATTTTGAAAGCATTGAAATGAAATTTATGAAAAAAATTTGAATTTTTTTTCAAAACATTGAAATGAATTATGAAAAGCAGGACATGGTTTAACTTTGGTACATTGGTGGATACATTATCTTGGGGCCATCATCTATTGTTTTGTGATTATCAAGGGGGTTTGTCTTGGGGATTTTTTCTATTTCCTATTTCCATTGTTCTAGGGGAATGATATTGATATTTTAGGGGGTTTACTCATGGGGTATTCCTCTTCTTCCTAGGAATGTATTCTAGGACCGGATTTGTGCACTTGATTATTATGGTACAAGTAGTCGGCGGCCTGGACCTATAGAAATCCTTGCTGTTTTGATTCATGTTCTTCTGTTTTTTATTTATTCGATTTCTGAGATATCCTTGATATCCAGTTTTATTCTTGGGAAAATTTATATAGAAAATGTGATTTGAATTTGATATACCTGTGTTTGTTTAGAACTGTCAAAAAAGGGAAATATTTTCCATGTTTTCTGTGAATCATATTTACTGGATATCATGCAATGTTTTACATAAAATGAGCATACTTGAATGGTTATATAGAAAATGTTTGTGTAAAAGTTCGGTAGGATCCTACTGAGAATATTATCTCACACACTCTACACCACTTTGGTGGTTTGTAGACATTTTATTGTCTTCCAGTGAAGGGAAAGGCAAGGATTCATAGTGAGGCAGTGAGTTTCATGTTAGCTGGATGGGTAGCTGGTGGTGAGATCGTCGGATTCCATCCCTACCATCATTTTGAATAGCTATTTGGTTTTTAGTCATCTACTTTTGGACTTCTATTTGAGTTTTTATCTACTTTTGTAGTTGTCTATTTCTGATGTTTTCTTACAGTTATGGAATATATATCTTGTTCATCATCTGTTGTTTCTTCTTGTTATATATATATGTGTGTGTGTTTGTGTGTGTGTTTGTGTGTGTGTGTGTGTCATGTGGTTGTTCAAGTTGTGTAAAATTGTTCCCTCTATTTTGTTTTTTTAGATGCATGGTTTCTTATCATCAGCTCATGGGGATTGGTAATTCCATTTGGGTATGTGATGGATCAGGATGAGTGTTAGGTTTGAGGGTAAACCGGTTTGGTTTGTTACAATTTGTTATCAATGGTAGGTATATCCTCAATATTCTATGTATTGGGACTTCTGTTAGACTGGAGATATGATTTTCAAGACTTGAGAGGTATCTTGTGATATGTTCTGAACCAGCTCTTATCCTAAAGAGATTCAAGTTTCCATGAGATGTTGGGATGTGTGTCTCTAGAGATTTGTTTTTTTTTTAATCTCAATTTTTGCTTAATGGTTTTCAAGTTTGAGATTTTATTTGTTCTATTGTCTAATCGTTCTTATGTTTTGGTGTGCAGCAGTATGCTTACGAGATGTCTTCTAAAAGTTCCTTAGAAATGAGTAGTTGATGATCCACAAGGGAACCCACCTGTAGATCATAATCACATCAAGACAATCATATGATAATTCCATGCTCTTGATCATAATGTACCACAAGTTCGGAATGCACTTGGTGAGGTACATCTAGCAGCTAGAGGATACCGAGATCAATCTCGAGAATTCTTACATGAGAAGTCATCATCTTTTAAAGGAATGACTGAAGCTCAAGAGGTAGAGGAATGGCTGGATAGGATCAATAAAATCTTTGAAATTCTATATACACCACAGAACATCATGGTATGTGTGTAATGTTTAGATATGAGGGGTCTAACAAGTGATTGTGGGATTATATGGTCTAGGTAGATTGACATGTAGACTTGGATTTGAAGGGTTTCAAACCCTATTCATTCAATAGTTATTTCTAGATATTTTTGTTCAGGTGAATTATCTAGAGTTCATGTCTTTAAAAAACGTAGAGAATTTGGTATCGGCGTACACCAATAATTTTGTTGTGATTTTTCATTTTTTTTCTAGACATGGGGAAGAATGATCCACTGAAGGCTTAGAAGTGCGTATAGGTTTTTTGAATGGTTATTAGGTCGTAAATGTTTCTAATGAAGCTTTCTACCTATGCAGAGATGGTAGACATAGCTATGATAGAAAAATGAATATGGATTGAAAGGTTGTATTTTACACCTCTTATCCTCCTTTCGGTGGCAGCTTTAGTGGCACACACGGGAAGAAGAGTATGTGGAATGAACATTACAGGAGTAGTGGAGATAGGTCTCAGCAGTGAGCCTCCTTTACCCTATCTGTTACATCGAGTAATGTGCCTCTGACATGCTATCTGTTTGAAAAGGGGGGACACATCAAACATTATTTTTAAATTACTATGAAGACATGAAATAGGTGTTGAAATTTTGGTCAGTTACAGTGCTTCTGAGAGGATATAACTATGCCTCGTTATGGTTAGGGTGCATTAGCTCCAAAGGCTACAACGATTTAGTCAGAAGCATGAAGGATTGCAGGGCTCTAGCCACATGCCTCAGGAGTGAATCATTTTCATTCAGTAGATGAGTGTCAAGAAAAAGTTGATGCAGGTCTGAAAATAGTGTCATTTAATATCCTTATTACATCTTCAATTGTAATTGCATTTTTTGATACTGGTGCCTCCCAATCATTTATATCTGCACATTTGGATGATTTTCTTAAACTTATAATGGATCTAATGTACTTTAAAATTGAGTTAGAAACACTTCTTGGTATTGGGAAAGATCAAGGGTTTAGGTGCCCTTATTGTTCGTTAGCAAAAGATGATAAAGTGTTGGTCTGTGATTTTCTCATTCTTGATATGGATCTATTTGACATCATCTTTGGTATGGATTGTCTTTCCACTCATCAAGTAAAGGTTGATTGTTATCATTGGATTTTTTTTCATTTATTTCAATCGATGGGATATCCCATTTTTTTAGGGGGATTGGGACTTCTAGTCAGGTCATGTAGGACCTTCCCACCTAGTGCTTGGGAGTTTGTTGGTTGCAATTGAATTTGAGATTTCTGAATTTTTTTATGTTGGTGATTTTACTATTATTGTTCACGACTTTACTAGAATTTTCCAATAAAATTTCTCCAATATTCTTCTAAAGAGTGAAGTAGAGTTTAAGATTGATCTGGTTCTAGGAACTCAGTCGATATCAAAACATTATTATTTTATTGCGCCATTGGAGCTAAAAGAGCCCAAGATTTAATTGTATGATCTATTGGAAAAAGGTTTCGTTCGACCTAGAATTACACCTTGGGAATCCATTGTGCTCTTTTCTAAGAAACAGTATGGTCTGCCTTTTTTATATGTGGACTATTGGAAGTTGAATTGGGTTACGGTTAAGAACAAATATCATTTTCTGCATGTGGATAATTTGTTTGATCAGTTAAAATGGGAAAATGGTTTTCAAAGATCGATCTTCAGTCGAGTTTTCCTCTGTTCAGAGTTCAGGAGTTTGATATACCAAAGATAATATTCTAGATAATGTCTGGGAATTATGAATATCTTTTGATTTCTTTTGGTCTAACTAATAGTCCTATAGTTTTTGTGGATTTTATTAATCATATATTCCATCAGTTTATTGACACTTTTGTTGTTGTTTCTTAGATGATATTCGGTTTTATTCAAAATCCAAGTGTGAGGAGGATCACCATCTGAGTTTGGTTCTATAAATTTTTAGAATTCACCGTTTTGTGGAAATATTTTGAATTGTAGTTTCTAGATTAAATAAGTGAACTTATTGGGGAACATAATTCATGAGCATGGATGCTTAGTTGATCCAGAGAAGGTGAAGGTTGTTTTGTCTTGGGAAGGATCCACAGAATATCATTGAGATATGAATCTTCCATTGTCTTTATGGATACTACCCTTAGTTTTTCAATGAATTATCTAAGATAGTTTCACCGTTGACCTATATTACCAGGAATGTGGTGAAATTCACCTGGTATGATAAGTGTCAGACTTATTTTAATGAACTAAAAAGGAATCTGTCATCGTCTTCTATTATGTTGTTACCTAATCCTGGTAAGTGGTACATTATTGTTTTTAATTCTTCAGGTGATGATTTGGGATACATAATTCTATAAGATGATCATGTGGTATATTATTCCCCTTTTCAACTCTGATTACATGAAAATAATTACCCAATCATGATTTAGAACTTGTAGGAGTCATGTATGCACTTAAATGTTGCAGGCACTATCTTTTGGGGGAAAGGTTCATAGTCTTTTCTAATCACAGGGTTATATGTTATATATTTTCTTAGGAGGACATGAATCTCATACAGAGAGAATTGGTATGATTTATTCAGATGTTTGGACTTGATATCGCCTAAACCCTGGGTAAAGGAAACATTTTTACATGCACTCTTAGTAGGATTGTACCATCACAGTCTGTATTGGAATCTCTGGAAGAGTTGAACCATATGGGTCACTTCCCTTAGTGGCAGCTAGATGCTCAGGATGATGTTTCAGGTATGGTACTAACTAGAGTTCAGTTATCATCATCTCTCCTAGAGACTATTTTGTATTGTTGGTAGTAGGATGATAACTTGTAGAAGACTCAAGAAGTCATTTATAGTGGGGAGACCATTTCAAGTTGATCTCTCTGTTTAGATGGTATGCTTCACTTCGAGAAAAGGATTTTTGTCCCAACATCTGTGATGAGTTTAGTAATGTTTGATTGTCACAGAACGTCATGGTCCATTCATCCATTAACTATGAAGAATAATTTTGACATGAGGAGGTGATTTTGGTGTCTGATTATGATGCATGACATCATAGATATTGTGTCTCTCTATTACACATTCCAATAGATAAAGGCAGAGCACATGAAACTTTCAAGGTTTCTTCAACCTCTTCCTGTGACAATTTTAAAATGGGAAGAGGTATCCATGAATTTGTTTTTTGGATATACATGTACTCCCTAAGGTATAAATACCATCTAGGTGGTTCCTAATCAGATAATAAAGTATACTCATTTAATTCTGATCAATGACACCACTAAAGTTGACGATCTAGGTAAGATGTATGTGTAATAGATTTTGAGGTTTCATGGGTGTCCTTATTCCATTTTTTTGAATAAGGTTCATTGGTTTACCTCTAGGTTCTGAAAAATTCTCCATGAGGATATGGTAACTTAGGTCAAGTTAAGAATAACTTACCATCCACAGATGAACGGTTAGATGGAGCATGTGACTCATATTCTAGAGGATATGATTCACGCTTGTGTATTGGATTTCAGAGGACCATGGGATACCCATAGATAACTAGATGAGTTTTTTTACAATAATAGTTTTCATTTGATAATAATAATTGCTTCCTTCGAGGCTTTGTATGGATGCACGGGTAGATCGCCTCTATTTTGAGCTGAGGTGGGTGAAGTATCTTTTGTTGGACCACGTTTGGTTCAGGAGACATCTGTGAAGATTCAGGATGTACATCATCATCTGTTTATATCCCACTATTGGCATAAATCATATGTAGATCGACGACATCGACCTTTGGTTTTTTCTATAGGTGACTGGGTTTTCTTGAAAGTTTCTCTCAGGTTGGGTCACTGTCGACTTGGAAAACAGTTAAAGTTGGATATGAGATATGTTGGGCCATTTGAGGTCATTGGGGGTCTTGGAAAATTTTCATATTTTTTATCATTTCTAGTTCATTTAAAAATTATTCATGATGTTTTTTATATGTCTCATCCTAGTAAATACCACCTTAATCCCACACACATTCTGAGTTGCTATGAAATTGAGTTAGAGCCAGATGTTTCTATTTTGGAGGAACCAGTTGAGATCGTTTACTCTCTCATGAAATTCATTCATGGGAATTCCATTACATTGTTCAGAGTACTATGTAAATAATTATCAGATTCTCTTCAGACTTGGTATCTCAAAACAATGATGAGGGATCTTTGGCCTCTTCTCTTTCTAGGGATTACATCTTCCACATGACTTCATGGGGATGGAAATTATTTATGGTTGGGAGTACGTAACATCTTGTTAATGTTTTATGAGGTATAACCTTATCCTTGACATAGTTTTCCCCTATTTTCAGTGTAGAGACCCAAATCTTGATGTACATAGACATTACATTACTTTTGCGGAATACTTAATACATAACAAAAATAGACACTGAAGGACCATAATAGTTTAGTGTCTTTGGAAAGTTGGAACATAATCCTCTATTCTTGGTGAAAGATCTTCAACATCTCCCATAAAAATATTCCTTTTTTTCTTACATAAAATCTTTCTTTATATCCTGGGGAAAATAAAACATATAAAGGGTGAGATCAAATGATCAGTAAGGTTAATCATGAAGAAAATAAAACAAACCATATACATTTGAACTTCAAAACATGAACATAAAGTTTAAACATCAAAATCTTGAGGAATAAATCTTGGCAGTACATAAGGTATAGATCATAAAGGAACATTAATCATGATAAAATATCATGGGAATAAAACATTTAATTGTGTAAAACCATTAATCACATGATATGATTTCCATTTTAGCCAAGGAATTACTGCTAAGACCATCTTAGTGGTCAAAGTACCTTTCTAAATCGAGTTCACTCCTCGTTCCAGTCCTGTATCACTGAACCAGATTAACTTACCATTCCAGACATGTTTATCTCATGAGATATAAATCTTTACCCAATGCATTGGAGGGAGATATATGTCCCACCCATCTCAAAATGAAATCATTCTTACGTGTACCACAACATAAACATAAATCATTCATCATAACCCAAAGAATAAAATGGGTTTCATAAACATCATCTCATCGTGACATAATCCATATAAAACAAATGAATATCATTTCATCATAATAAAAATAAAACCATGTAAATAATAGAGAAATTATACTTGAAACATAAACATTCTAAATAATTTCATCTTATATGGAAAATAGTTTTAATAAAACACTTGAAAGGAATTCTTGAGTAAAATATCCTTTCTTCTTCAAAATCATTTTATTTTTACAAAATTTTATACAATTTTAAAACAAAATAATTTTGTTGAAAATAGTCATGAAATTTTGTAGAGGAATATTTATGTAAATAAGGTGTTATGAAATTGTAAAAATCCATTCACACCGTATAAATTTAAAAAAAAACATTATTCTCTTACTTTTGTCGGAAAAGTCAAAAAGTTCCTCGTATGGTAAAAAAAATAATGATTCCTTCCATAACATGTGGTAAAAGTCAAAAATGGGTAAAAATAACATTAAAAACACATGAAAACATTTTTATAAAACATGGACACGGATGATAACAATAACCCGAGTAAGTACTTATGAATAAACAATCTCGGATAAGAGCGAGATTGAAATAGTTATCCCTTACCTTAGGTCCGATATGCTTCGTACATATCAAAACCTCCTTTATAATGATTTAAATAATGTAATTTACTTATTAAAGAAACAAATTCATTGTTATTATATCATATGTGGTTCACTTATGACTTTATATTACCCGTTCTTTTGTAAATTCCATGTTAAAGCAGTGTTTTGGGTAAAATTGTTTTATTTATCGTATGTGTTTGGACATGTTGTTATTGATATTATTATTACTTATATCATGATTTACTTACTTAAATAACGTAAATCATGATTTATATATCATATATATTCAGTATATATATATAATATATAGATAAATGAAATGAAATACACGGTTCATGGAGACGGTAGGCCGTACGTACGCATGAATGCTGTTTTCGTTTCCTTATTGACTTGAATGGAATTAATTAAATGAAACATATATGTAAATAAATCCATTATCATTATTATGTAATATCTTTCATGATTATTTATTACATATAATTTATAATCATACTTGAATGGTTAATCATGAAAAATGAATCTCATCGCGTTCGTGGAGATGGTAGTCCGTACGTACGCACGAGCGATGATATCGTTCCCATAATTATTTAATTGAATTAGAGTGGATGATATAATATCTCAGAATCAGTATGATGTTAAAATAACTATATATATATAGTTATTATTTACACCATTATACCCATCCAATTAAGGTGGTTGTGGAAAAACATATCACACCACGGCGTGGAGACGGTATTCTGTACGTACGCACGCGCGGTGATTTCGTTTTCTGTAGGATGGATAGAAGGTGAAATGGGGTTGTTTCATATTTATAATAAAATATCATTATATTATTGATACTGATTTTATTACTTTATAGTGAAAAAACTAAATAAGAAGATGTTGAAGAAGAAAGAAAACCTGAAAGAATCGGTAGAAGAGATTACCTCTTCTTCGACGCACCTCTTTTAAGCTTCCTCTTAAGGCACTAGATTTGGTCTTTTGAGGAGACCAGAACCTCTATAATGTTTCTAGGGAAGTTGATAAGGGAAATGGGTAGGGTTTCTCCGAGCTTGAAAGCTCAAAATTGTGTAAATATAAGATGGAGGAGGTTCCCTTTTATAAGGGAGGAGAGGGGCAGTTTAAGAAAAACTTAAAATATAATTTTATAATAAAGTCATATTCGGTTTATAATGGCACCAAAGTGACTTATTTCTAAGATAAAGTGGGTATGGGTCGAAATAATCTCAACCAATAGGTTTTATACAAGTTTAGGTTACCATTTTAACCTTATCATTTAGATTTAACTCTAAGTTGAATATTTTAACTTTTACCATGTCTTCTTGTTTTCTTACACTATATGGTTAATAAACTTACTATAACAAGATAAACGAACTCCAATTGGTTCATAATTAATATATATAACCTTATATAAGTCATTTTTCAGAACCTTAGATTTTTAGGAATATAATAACAATTAATAATATAATATTTGTTTTAAAAACTATTTTATGGCAATTTTAACACTATTTGGTAATTTATTTTTTTGAGAATCATAACAGCATGATTAGTTAGAAAAAAAATTAATTATATCAATACTAACATATCATATTAAACTATAAAAATATTTTAATTCCTAAAAAGTCTCAAATTGAATTTATTTGGGTATTTATAACATCAATTATGTTAATATTTCATTAATAGTGTAATTACTGCATCATCATTGTGTCATAAATAACATAATTTTTTACGGTTTAAAAATTATGAATAAAATACCATTATTTAGGAAATCTTTTTATCTTTCTAATTAATATTTATAGTCGAATTTATCTTATGTATAACCTTGTATTAAAAAAATTAGTTATTAAACTTTGATTTTAACACTTTTAACTCTTCTTTAAATAATATAATAATAAGTGTCATAATCTAATCCAGGTGGACCTAAAGGGTAATATTTTATTCATAAGGTTGTTTTTTGTCGAATTAAACTTATCCAATAGAATTATTGCATGTTTTAGGGTAATAATAATATCATTTTTACCCTTAATTACCCTATTTACTTTTAACTGTGGTAAATAAAAGTAAAAAGTTACAATTCACCAAAAATTATTTTTATCTTATTGAACCACATTTTACTCCTTGATATTAACCGTTTATCTCTGAGTTTTGAAATTAAACTCACAAAAGTGGTAAAATTAAGTTTTATTTACAATTGAAAATGATCTTAGGAGGTGGGTAAAAGACGGTGAAAAGTTCAAGAAAGTTTTTATATATCTAAAATTATTATAAAATGATTCAAATGAATTACATTGAACTTATATAAGTATTATGCATCTATTTTGACATGAAATAAAATTAAATAAAATAAATGATTATTATTATTATTAAAAGTCTGTTTTAACCAATAACTCAGTGTTTTCACAATTTATCAAAAATTGAAAGTTTTCAGAAAAATACCAAAATTTCACCCTAGGATAATTTCGATATTCCGAATCCAAAAATGAAGTCCATTTTAAAAGATAAAATTTATAAAATTTCAAAAATTGGGTATTTCTATTCATAACGGCTAGTTTATATAATATTTTAATAACATATCTTTGTTTATTGAAACTCGGTATTGTGTACAACACACACTATCGTGGAAGGTCGTGATTGCGTGTAAAGAAAGCCAAGTCAGGGTTGCGTATAGTCAAAGATTACTTTGTTGTTGTGTATAATAGAATCCAACCATATTTAATTTATACATTGAATATATATATATATATATACACACACTCAATGTTGGGTAGAACAACTTCTATCAAATGATCTTGAAATTTTGTGTAACACAATCCAAGAATAGTGTTGCGTATACTGCAAGCTAATATGGTGTTGTGTATAGCACAAGATAATATTGTTATAGCTTACAATTCAAGACATAAAAAAGATTAAAAATAATACTTCTCATAATATCTTGGGGTGTTACATTCTACCCCCCTTAAAATGAATTTTTCCCTTGAAATTCATCGGGGTTAAAAATGGTTTACTAATTGAAAGTTTCTTTAATCGAAACCCACATCGTAAAAAAGGACTACCAAAACTTAACTTTGAAAAATAAATTATGAAACGTAACGGTTACCCAAATTAACTAATCACTGGGTTTCCACATAGGAGAACATAGGTGAAAATATGGATATGGAAGAGAAATATAACCATCAAGTTATGATGGAGAGTGGTATATAACATGGCTATGAAAAAGCCATCAATAACAATGCCATAAATTTGTGATGATTTAAGGTACCATATAATTCATCGGGTATGATGGTACTAGGACAACGTTTCTAGTTCTCAAGATCATTTCCCTAATGTTGAATAATTGTTGAATTAAAATAAATACTTACTTTATTTTGGTATAATCTCACCGTCGTTCATGCCATGACCAATTTCCACTTCATCTCTTAAAGAAATGAAGTTGAATTTGTCATTCGTGAAGTGTTAGCAGATCATACGATAGAATGATAGGTCATTTCATCTGCTTCTATCTCAAAAAGTTTAGCACAATTTATTAAATATACATAAGTCCATCTATGCTGAGATTAATCGTATATGGTTGCTAAAATGGACTTATACTTTATCTATCATAGTGCTTTATAAAATAAAACTAGTTTCTACTAACCAGGGACTTCTAGTAGGCCTGTGGTATGTGATAAAGGCATGTCGCACTTCATTTGTGGGTTCGAAGAAGAGGTAATCTCAAACCATGATATTACTTTGTCCTTATATTAGTCATGACCTCATGAATACTGTCAAACATTTCATTTTCTCCTTATCCCTTCATTATACGCATATTATCTACTTTCCAAAAATATTTCAATCACTTTTCATGGTAACTTGTACCATATAATTATCAAAAACCACAATAAACCATTACATTGATATTCCAAAATTCCACAATACTATAAATGAGATTCCATGATACTATTTTCAAATCCCATTACATAAACACTAAATCATTCCACAACATCATTTTCATACTCAACATCACAAATAGTGATTTCTTGTGACCTCCCTTTATCATTTTCCTTAATAGGTTTCTCACGTCGATCATCATTAACCCTTGTATTAGGGCATTGATTAGCATAATGCCCCATTTCCTTTCACTTGAAGCATTGAAGTGTTGGTGGAGCATTCTCTGTAGTCTTTTCTCTATTCACATCATTAGCTACCTTTTTTCCATTACTTCGACACTCAAATGGTCGATGACCTTCTTTTCTACACTTAAAACATTTATTTTGTTCCTTTTAGGAAATCTCCACCATGATTCCTTCCACACTTTGAGAATAAATTAACATTCATCTTCTTTTCACCATTGTTCTGATAGTTTTCCTTGAACTCCATATTTCTTTTCTTGTCAAAACCATGAGATGGATATTTAACACCAACTTCCAGTTCTACCATGATATCACAACGCCCAATTTCATCATAGCTACTGAAGTATCTTATTGTTAATTCACTTCTAAGACTTGGTTTTAAGCCACTGAAGAATCGATCAACTTTATATTCAGGTTGGATGATAAATTCAGATTCATACCTTGAAATCCTTGGAAAATTTGCTTCGTAGGTACCAATAGATTCAGCATCCTTTTTATTTAGTTCAAGAAACTCCTTCTCCATCTTTGATCGAAGAATACGAGGGAAGTAATTATTGAAAATTAAGTTCTTGAACTCATCCCATTCCATGGATTAAATTTCATCTTGGGGCCTCGAATTCTTAATTAGATTCCACCATTGTTCTGCTTCACCTTCTAAAAGGTAAATAGCCCGAATGACATTTTCATGTTCCGAACAAAGAAGTATGGAAAATATCTTTTCAATGGTACTGATCCGTTCTTCAGCAAAAAGTGGATCAGAATACCCATTGAAAGAAGTTGTATGTTGCCTCATGAAGGACTCAATAGAATATTGTTCCCTTATCTACTCATTTGGAAGTCCAGAATGATTCATAGCTTGTGTAAGTATATCAATGAGATTTTGCACTCCATCTCCAATAATGTTGGTTTGTTCAGGAGGGCAATCATTGCATCATCCATTACATTGATCAACACAGTTCCTTCAGGTTCCAGCCATCGTCTAAAACCCAAAAATAATAGTGTGAGAGGAAAAATCATTCTAGGAAAACAACATAGTAAATGGGTAGTACCTTCAATATCTAACATCTTAGTTTTAATTCTAATATTGTTACCGTAATTCTAGGACAATAACCTATACTTATACTTAACCTTAGGGACATCCCTAGACATACCTTAGAAATATCTATAAGGATCTCACTAAAGTTTTAGCATCCTAGTTTCCAAAGGTTAACTAAACCTTCCCTCTGATACCAACTATAGAGACCCAAAGCTTAAAGTACATAGACATTACATTACTTTTGAAAAATACTTAATACATAACAAAAACATACACCAAATGATTGTAATAGTTTAGTGTCTTTGGAAACTTGGAACATAATCTTCTAATCTTGGTGAATGATCTTCAACATCTCCCATAAAGATCTTCCTTTTTTTCTTACCTAAAACCTTTCTTTATATCCTGGGGAAAAGAAAACATATAAAGGGTGAGCTCAAATTCTCAGTAAGGGTAAGCATGAAGAAAATAAAATAAACCATATACATTTGAACTTCAAAACATGAACATAAAGTTTAAACATCAAAATCTTGAGGAATAAATCTTGGCAGTACATAAGGCATAGATCATAAAGAAACATCAATCATGATAAAATATCATGGGAATAAAACATGTAATTTTTTCAAACCATTAAGCACATGATATGATTTCCATATTAGCGAAGGCATTGCTTCCAAGACCATCTTAGTGGGCAAAGTCCCTTTCTGAATCGAGTTCACTCCTCGTTCTAGTCTTGTATCACTGAACCGGATTAACTTACAATACCATCGATGTTTATCTCATGAGATATAAATATTTACCCAATGAATTAGAGGGAGATATAGGTCCCACCCATCTCATAATGAAATTATTCTTACGTGTGCCACAACATAAACATAAATCGTTCATCATAACCCAAATAATTAAACGGGTTTCATAAACATCATCTCATCGTGACATAATCCATATAAAACAAATGTATATCATTTCATCATAATAAAAACAAAACCATGTAAATAATAGCAACATTATACTTTAAACATAAACATTCTAAATAATGTCATCTTAGATGGAAAATAATTTTGATAAAACACTTGAATGAAATTCTTGAAGAAAATATCCTTTCTTCTTCAAAATAATTTTATTTTCACAAAATGCCATACAATTTTAAAAGAAAAGTATTTTTTTGAAAATAGTCTTGAAATTTTGTAGTGGAAGCTTTATTTAAATAAGGTTTTATGATATCATAAAAATCCATTCACACCGTATAAGTTAAAAAACATTCTTCTCGTACTTTTGTTGGAAAGTAAAAAAGTTCCTCGTATGGTAAACAAAAGAAAGATTCCTTCCATAACATGTGGTAAAAGTAAAAATGGTTAAAAAGGGTATTAAACATACATGAAAACATTTTCAGAAAACATGGACATAGATGATAACAATAACCCCAGTAAATACTTACGAATAAACAATCTCGGATAAGAGAGAGATTGGAATAGTTATCCCTTACCTTAGGTCTGATATGCTTCGTATGTATCTGAACCACCTGTATAATGATTTAAATAATTTCATTGACTTATTAAAGAATCATATTAATTGTTATTATATCATATATGGTTCACTTATGACTATATTACTCGTTCTTTTGTAAATTCCATGTTAAAGCAGTGTTTTGGGTAAAATCGTTTTATTTATCGTACGTGTTTGGACATGTTGTTATTGATATTATTATTGCTTATATCGTGATTTACTTACTTCCAGAATGTAAATCATGATTTATATATCATATATATTTAGTATATATATATATATATAATATATATAGATAAATGATATGAAATACACCGTTCATGGAGATGGTAGGTCGTACGTACGCATGAATGTTGTTTTCCTTTCCTTATTGACTTGAATGGAATTAAGTAAATGAAACATATATGTACATTAATCCAGTATAATTATTATGTAATATATTTAATGATTATTTACTATATATACTTTATAATCATACTTGAATGGTTAATCATGGAAAATGAATCGCATCACGTTCGTGGAGGCGGTAGTCTGTACGTACGCACGTGCGATGATATCGTTCCCATAATTACTGAATTAAATTATAGTGGATAATATAATATCTAATAATCAGTATTATGTTAAAATATCTATATATAGTTATTCTTTACACCATTATACCCATCCAAGTAAGGTGGTGGTGGAAGACATATCACACCACGATGTGGAGACGGTATTCTGTATGTACGCACGCGCGGTGATTTCATTTTCCGTAGGTTGGATAGAAGGTGAAATGGGTTTGTTTCATATTTATAATAAAATATCAGTATATTATTGATACTCATGTTATTACTTTATAATGAAACAACTAAAGAAGAAGAAGTTTAAGAAGAAAGAAATTTGAAAGAATCGGTAGAAGAGATTACCTCTTCTTCGACGCACCTCTTTTAAGCTTCCTCTTAAGGAACTAGAGTTGGTATTTTGAGGAGACCAGAATATATATAATGTTTCTAGGGAAGTTGATAAGGGAAATGGAAAGTTTTTTTCCGAGATTGAAATCTCAAAATTGTGTAAAGAGAATAGGGAGGAGGTGCGCTTTTATAAGGGAGGAGAGGGGCACTATAGGAAAAACTTAAAATATTATTTTATAATAAAGTCATATTCGGTTTATAATGGCTCCAAAGTGACTTTTTTCGAAGATAAAGTGGGGATGGGTCTAAATAATATCAACCAATATGTTTTAGACGTGTTTAGGTTACCAATTTAACCATATCATTAAATTTAACTCTAAGTTAAATATTTTAACTTTTACCATGTCTTCTTGTTTTCTTACACTATATGGTTAATAAACTTACTATAACAAGCCAAAAGAACCTCAAGTGGTTCATAATTAATATATATAATTTTATCTAATTCATTTTTTCGATCCTTATATTTTTAATAATAGAATAATAATTAATAATATAATATGTGTTTTAAAAACTATTTTATGTCAATTTTGACACTATTTGGTAATTGGTTTTTTTGAAAATCATAACAGAATTATTAGTTAGAAAAAATTAATTAAATAAATACTAAAATATCATATTAACCTAGAAAATTATTTTAATTCATAAAAAGTCTCAAATTACATTTATTAGGGTATTTATATCATTTATTATGTTAATATTTCATTAATAAGGTAATTACTACATCATCATTGTGTCATAAATAAATTAACATATTTAATGTCTAAAAATTATAAATAAAATACCATTTTTTATGAAAAATATTTAGCTTTCTAATGAATATTTATAGTCTAATTTATCTTATGTATAACCCTGTATTAAAATTGTTTTAATTAATAAACTTTGATTTTAACACTTTTAACTCTTCTTTAAATAAAATAATAATAAGTGTCCTAATCTAACCCAAGTGGACCTAAAGGGTAATATTTTATTCCTAAGGTTGTTATTGGTCTAATTAATCTTATCAAATAGAATTATTACATGTTTTATGGTAATAATAATATCATTTTTACCCTTAATTACCCTATTTACTTTTAACTGTGGTAAATAAAAGTAAAAAAGTTCCTATTCACCAAAAAATAGTTTTTTTCTTATTGAACCACATTTTACTCCTTGATATTAACCGTTCCTATCATATTTTTGAAATTAAACTCACATAAGTGGTAAAATTAAGATTTATTACAATTGAAAATGCTCCTAGGAGGAGGGTAAAAGACGGTGAAAAGTTCAAGAAAATTTTTATATATCTAAAATTATTATAAAATGACTCTATTGAATTACATTGAACATATATAAGTATTATGTATCTATTTTGACATAAGATAAATTTAAATAAAATAAATGATTATTATTATTATTAAAAATCGGTTTTAACCAATAACTCAGTGTTTTTACTATTCATCAAAAATTGAATATTTTCAGAAAAATACAAAAATTTTACCCTAGGCTAATTACGATATTCCAAATCCAAAAATGAAGTCCATTTTGAAAGATAAAATTTATAAAATTTCAAGAATTAGTTATTACTATTCATAATGGCTAGTTTATATAATATTTTAATAACATATCATTGTTTAGTGAAACTAGGTATTACATACAACACACGCAATTGTGGAAGGTCGTGATTGCATGTAAAGAAAGCCAAGTCCGGGTTGGGTGTAGTGAAATATTCCTTTGTTGTTGTGTATAATATAATTCAACCATATTTTATTTATACATTGAATATATATATACACTCAATTTTTCATAGAACAACTTCTATCAAATGATCTTGAAATTTTGTGTAACACGATCCAAGAATAGTGTTGCCTATACTGCAAGCTAATATGGTGTTGCATATAGCACAAGATAATCTTGTTGTACCTTATAATTCAAGACATCAAATAAATTAAAAATAATAATTATCATAAAATCTCAGGGTGTTACATTCATATTTTGAGGATACCTATAATGGTGAAGTCATATATTTGTTGGAATTTCACTAATAATCATTCGTTTTTTGAAGACTGTAGAAATATTTCATGTTGTGTAACTCAGTTACACATCGTGTAACTGCTTCTAGGTACAAGATGTGAAAGGGGGTTCATTCTTTTAAATTTAAACATCATGTAAGACGGTTTCACATTGGGAGTTATTTATATAACAAATTCTTTATCTAAGGTGGCAGAATTTTCAGCGTGCTTGTACACCATGGATTTCACGTTGTGTAACTATATTACATATCATTAAACATCCCATGTTTAGGTTTCAAAATAGACAACTGACTATTTTTCCATGAATCCTTATGAAAACCTATTGGTTATCTAATCAAAACTCATCCCAAGAAATTCTGGGAGACTCTTATTCACCTAGATCGATCCGTTCAATACTTGACCTACATTGCAGTTGCAGTGAGTCTCTCCAGGTGAGTAACATTTATATTCCTTCATTTCCTCTGATCATAATATCACTGTTTGGTGGAATATTTGGATCCATTGGTCTAAGGTTGGTTATTCTTCTTGGTTTCTTCTAAAACTCGTTATGTGATCTTGTTTTGGAGGCCTTCTCTTCCATTGGTCCTAGTGCGGTAGGCATTTGTATTTGAGGTATGCAGGTTTCCTCCCTTAGAATGACCTCTTGTCTTCTAAATTGAATCAATATTGATTTGGATTTTATTATAGGTTATTCATTGAAGTTTTTGTGTTTCATTGATTTTGGATTTCTTTTTGGGCATGTGAGACCCGAGTTTTGAGGTGGGTGGTTATGTCTCTACCAACGATAATGAATCTTTTTGTTTTTCTTTAAAAACTAAATCACATTGAAATTGGAATGATTATTTTGTGTGTCTATTAAGAATTGTTTGTAATGAAAATTTATTTTTCCATGGTTATTGATAGATGGGGATAAAGTGGGTAATTTCAAAGCACTTAAATGGAATTTTTGAAATGTTTTCGAAATGGTTTTCAAAGCATTGAAATGAATTTTGAAAAAGAGAACATGGGTTACCTTAGGTACTTGGGTGGAATGTTATGAATGGTTCCATTTTCCATTGGTTTATAATTATAAAGAGGTTCGTCTTGGGGATTTACTCTATTTCCTAGGCTCGTTGTTCTAGGAGACTGATATTGACATTTTTGGGGGTTTACTCTGGGGGTATTCCTCTGCTTCTTAGTCCTTTGTTCTAGGATCGGATTTCTGCCCTTGAATTATGATTCATTTTTGGTAATAGAATTGATACTATGAAGAATAAATCATCATCATTATTATATTTCACTCAATGAAATTTCCTTTTAAAATCATTCACTAGGCTCAAAAGTATCGCAATTAGAAAAAAAATAGGATATAAAACATTGTATGAGGATCTTAATTTAATAATAAAAAACTGAATATCCCACTATGAAATAAAATAAAACAGGTTCTCAAAATATCACATAATCCATAAAAAATTATACACTGCTCATGACTTTTCATTTTAATCCAACTCAATTTTAGTACATGTAATTGAATTATCCAACATGTGAAAAATATATTACAACCCCTCACTACACTTCATGTATCTAAATGGACATAAAAGAAACCAAATATATTACACATATGGAAAATTTATTATGTGTATGATTTTCCCCTTCATTGATTTTCAATTCATCTATAAATCTCAAAAAATGTCTTATGATGGCCCCATATGACTATTACTATTTTTCTAACTTCATCAAAGTTCTTTCCAAAATATAATTTATATACCTAAAATATATTACACATAAGGTAATTTAATTTTAAAAATTTACAACTACTAATATATAAATATCAACATCACTTAGTTTATACCAACAGATTGTCAATTCATACCCTAAGAATCATAGCCACTTAAAATGAATCCTAAAATAAATAATCACTTCAGAATCCATTGAGATTTGTTACATAAATTATCATATCACTATGAAATGTTTTGATTCCATAATTATTGGTTCAAACAATAAAAAAAACAAGTGTTATCGACAAATATATCATCATCACCAATGGTTGAATATGTTTATGTATTGCATATACGCATTTTTACGACCCATTTGAGTGAGTAAATAACATATCATAGAATATGTATCATTATATTCATATAAATTCAAAAAATATTGAATGTGAGAATGTGTGAAAGTAGTTGGGAGAAAAAATATATTCTGATGAGGGAATCAATGAACTGAAATAATGAAGGATCGTTAAGGATTAATCTTGAGTGTCCTCCTTTTCTCATTTTCATTATGTTAGCATTTTTATTAATTTTTAATAAATAAAACAATTATTTATGGCTATTACTTAGGAAATAAAAATATATAAAAAGATCATTAGTGTTTTAACTGTTATTAATCCATACCTATATACATGGGAGAAAACCTGGTGGTGTAAAACCTTTAGATTTTATATGTAATTATTTTGAAATAATCATCAAGTATTTGATAAAATTTATTACACGCATATATGAGTATATATGAACCATGATATAGTAAACTATTATAACCTAACCATTAAATTATAATATATGAATACTAATAATAATTTTAGGATATATATATATATATATATATGATCTTCATAAAAAAATTTAATGATTAATTTATAATAAATAAGTACTCAATTTTCACTAGTGTCATTTTATGATTCAAAACTAGGATTTCATCAAAATAGGTTTTCATAGAAATTTAACACAGTAAAATTATAATACATTTTTGATATTTTTAATTTTTTTAGGAAATTAGTACACTTTTTGAAATCATCATGTCTATATTATCATAGTATTATTATTTTAAACAATACTTTTTTCAATGAATATTGAAAAATAAAAAATTTTGTACAAAATTTCATTAATTTTCATGAAAAATCATTATTATGTATTTAATTATTTCATAATGTAAAATAATACCACAATAATTGTATATAATATAATAAATTATGTATGAATAATCACTATACATGAATTTGGTATAAGTTAGTTTTTTAACATAAAAACTCATTAATCTAAAAACTATTCTTATCCACAAAATGTGTTTTTATGTTGATAAAATAAATTTGTATCTATTTAAAAATGGATAAAATGAAATTTATATATTATTTATTAAATGGTATATTTTACAATTAATTTTATGGTTATTACAAGGAATTTAGTGGTTCTAAATTATGTTTTATAATTCATTTTTCTAAAATGTAGTTTTATTACTATTTGCATGCATATATAAAATATAATTATGAAATATATTGATCTATAATTTGGTCAAATGGATTAAATATTTTAATTAATTATAATTAAAATAACCTTATATGATGAAAATTATTTTTTATTGTAAATATTTAAAAGAGTAAGATTTTGTTACAACATTTAGGGTTAAGATGAATTTACTAGGGGGTTAACCCATGAGATAAGGGATGGATTTCCACCCATAACTATGTGATTATTATTTTTTAAATATATTAAATCCATATATTATCTAACCTTGGAAGACCTATATTTTTTGGATCCACATTCTCATGATAGTGGACTTATATAATAGAAATATTTTAAGAAATTCTATATGTGTCCCTCCGCTTGCTTATAAAATGGAGCCTCTCCTCCTCCAGTAGTTAAAACAATTGAGAATTATATCTCTAAAAGTTTATAATAAAAAAATTCCTATAATTCTTAAATTCATGCTTTAGATTATGGTATTCTTTTATGGCCAATATTCATGGATTAAGGAGCAAGATAAAGGAGGTCTCTCAAAGAAGATTTATAGATCAAAACTGATCTCCTGGAATTTTATTTATTCATGAACATCCTATAAAAATATTATATTTAAAAAAAATTATGAATCCCATATCAAAAATATAATTATGTTTTATTTTTATTAAGAAACAACCATTTTACTCCCTTTTTCATCAAATTGGAAATAAGAATTTCGCTCGTGTGTACATTTGGACTACTTCCTCCACAAAGTCATACAATTTGATTTTTATGACCAAATAGCATGGATTTTTATTATTATGGATTTGAAATTTATATATTATATTTATGGAATAATTATTATTTTTTTATTATAAAATCTTATTCCCATTCTTATCTTCTTATCAATTCAAAAATGATAAGGTCTCTTGTATGTATGTTTGGACTACCACCTCTATGAAGTGATGTGATTTGTTCTTCATTTAAATTTTAATGGATAGTAAAATTGATATATTTAAGGAATATATATTATATAATAATTATATTTTTAAATTTGTATTATAATTTAATTTTCTTTTAATACATCCATTTGATATCGTGAAAACATCACTTGTGCATATATACATACTACCTTCTCCATGTATTGATGGAATTCAGTTTTGATCACCCATTTTTATGAATAGTAATAAAAATATATATAATGAATATAAATGATACTTATATCATGAATAAAAATTTTTATTTCATCCAACTGTGATGAAATTGCAAGGATTATAAACCCAAAAGACAACATACATGAGAAATGATGTAGTTAGCACCTAAAATAATGATGATAATTAAAAATTATCAATTAATGGGTGATAAAATATTATAAGTAAACCATGTATGTTATTCTAGTTTTTATTATGGTTATATAAAAATGTTATAATAAATTAAAATTTATTATTCAATATTTTCGAGATCTTACAAAGTAATATGGACTTGAGGTAAGGGTTTTAAGTTACAATATTATTTTTTCCCTGATTGTTTGTGGTTAAACATTATAATGAAAAAAAAAATGTATGATATATCTATCAAAAATATTATTTATATTCATATCCTCTATTTATTTCTTTAAATTTAATTTTTTTTCATACAAATTATGTAATGACCCACTTATTCTCATTATCTTGAGAATACAATGAATAATTACATGGCCTTAAGAAGAATCCCTAAGATGCGAAGGTTAGAAATAAATGTAGAAGGGTTTAAAATGCACGTCGGGGAAGATTTACCCTTTAGAAATAAACCACTAACAAAACATTCATAACCAAACAACCACTATATGATGCATGAAAAAACCAGGAAACTCAACCATCAACTTTATAATGAAACCACACAAAGTATGCTATAGTGGAATCCAAACAAAGAACAAGGTAAACAGCAGAAGAAAAACTAAATACTCTAAGATGACCAAAATACTCCATGCTCTATAGCTCCATGCTCCAGCATCACCCAATATCCCAAGTATAATGAGGTGATGCTAAATATATGTGATACTTTACCTCTTTCTATGTCATAGAAGATAGCATCTTTAAAAGAACCAAAGTGTCGATGCATGGGTTATAAAACAAACTTAGTAAGTTTTCACCAAATGACAATCCTACTCACACCTCTAGGATAGAGAAGATATCAAAATTTATATAAATCAATTTATATAAAACAATTTCCAAAAACAATTTATAACTAAATATAAATAGTTTCAAAAACCATTTATAACCAAATGTAAAAAATTGATATTAAAACCAACATTCTCATCAATTAATATTTCTATAAAAATAACCAAACAACTTTATTAAACCATTTATCATTCTAATATTTTTATAAACATTCCATTCCACTTAATCAAACATCAATCCATGCATGCTTGTTATGACAGTTCCATATTCATGATCGGTCACTCGTTGATATTCCATGTCGTCACATGATAATTAAACCCCATGTGCCATTAAACTTTTGGCATTGAGAACAAGTTCATGTTCTAACCAAACCTTATAAATGTGATCTACACACTCCACTATAATCTGAAAACTATTTCAAATAACCATTTCAAACTATTTCAATAAAACCATTCTTTTATTGAACCCCGATTAAAAAAACCAATTCCAATCACCAATTAAATTTTAATAAAACAAGAAATTTTATTGAAAACACTTCAATAAAATCCAAATACCATAATTCCAAAAACAATGATTTTAAAATCCACATTTTAAAATATATAATCAATAGTTTAATAAAAAGAACTCATTTTACAGATTTTCCGCAACAATCATCGAGGAGGGTTTCTAGAAATCATAAATCATCCAATTAATAATCAAATATACACAAGTAAATCAATTTGAAACCATTACATTCAGTTATACTTAGAGTAGTTGTGGGTGAAGCAACATACCTCAACCATTTTGACTAAAACCAACAATAGAATAAGAATGCTCAAGAAACCGGGTTGATTCTTTATGAAACTACCTTAGATATCTTATCCTACCAACAAAAAGACCAAATATCAAAAAAAAATTCATCCAGAAAATTATATCTACCCATAATGGGAATAGATATAAAAATAGATAGGAGAGGAGAATTATATCAAAGTAGATATAATAAAATGTGACAAAAATGGTGAAGAATGAAAATTACCACAAGAATCGGGCTTAAAAACACTAAGTGAGGGCACAAGATTGATTCCAATTCTATTGGGAGAGATTATACAACCTTAAATGGAGAAAAATCCTAAGTTAGGGTCATTTAGAAGAAAAATTGAGGGATTTATAGGTAAAATGAGTGACATACTATTTTTTAGATCTATATTTGAATCTACACACGGGTAGACCACAAGTTTAGACAAATCGTGTGCTAACTGTCTGTTAAATACTGACATAAGGAAACCCTAGAATAGACTCCTCACATGGTTTCCCTAAAAATTCCCCCACCATTCCAAAGAGTTTTCCTAAAAACTATTACTATGCATGAATTCTCCTATGATTTTCGTACAGTTCTGATAAATCGTGTGCATCTTGTGCACATACCATTTTTTCCAAAAACATATCAAAAGTTCACCCAACTCTCCCATCCTCCACCCTTAATATTTATAAATTTAAAAATCACAAATTAAGGGTTACATACTATAAATTTGGTGTACTAAATTCTCCCCACCTTTGGTCATTCCATCCTTGAAATGTAGAAATACATCACTTCCCTGAAATAGTTCCATCCATTTCTCTTTCATTTACTTATCACATTTCCATGTTTCTTCCTAAATCTGAACCTATTTCCATAAAACCCTCTCCGGAATGATTATTTTTTCATGAAATAAATTATCCTTCCTATCCAAAATCCACACTGGGATATGTACTAATGAAGCATCCGGCTCAAAGTCATCCTAATCTGGTCTAATCACATGGTCAGTATCAGGTAGATATCTTTTCAACTATGATACGTAGAACACATTTAGTACTGAACTGAACAGTGGTGGTAATTACAAGCAATAAGACACCTCTACAACCCCTTAGAGTTTCTCTAAAGGGACAATAGATTGAGGGGATAACATTCCCTTTTTCCCAAAATGAAAATGTCCAAGCCTTGGAGATATCCTCAGGAACACATGATCACTCACTACAAATGACAACAGTCTTCAATGATGATGTGCATATGATTTCTGATGACTCTTAGTTGTCTTCATCATCTTTCTAATCAATTTAATCTTCTCCATTATTTCTTGGAAAATGGTTGGACCAACAAGTGATGTATCACATGTTTCCACCCAATACAGTGGATAACAACAAGGAAACCCATAAAATTATTCAAAAGGAGTAATATGTATAGAGGCCTAACATCTTTTATTATATGAGAACTCCAATATTGTAATGTACTCTTCCCATTCACCACCAAAATCCATTATACAGGCTTGTATCATGTCTTCCAACATCGATATCATCTGTTATAGGTTGATACGCCATGCTCATAGTGTAACACCCTAATATTTCAGGAACCATTTTTTTAATAAATAAAATTTTTCATTTAAATCTAGCGATGCATTAATTCAAAAATTCCTTTCATAGTAAACTAACTTATATTATGTTACACACAACACCGAGTTGATGTACGATACACACAAAACTGAATATATATTTTTCTCAATATATAAAAGAATAATGTTTGGATTATGCTATACGCAACACCAATGGAATATCTCACTACACACAACATTGAAATGGATTTTATTACACATAATATTGACTTTCCTTGATATATTTCATTATACGCAATATCATGTTTCACTAAAAAATGATATATTATTAAAATAATCTTATGTAATGGGATATAAACAAGCCTTTATGAATAGTATTAAACACATTTTTTATTTTATAAAAAATTAAAATTAATCTTATGTATTTTCTAGACATTATATAAGAACAAATTCAATTTTTTGGATAAAATAAGTATCTTCAAAAAATGTTGTTCTGTCACCTTTTGATGGCACAATCATTTTAAAAATACTTTTTAACACTTTATTATATATTATATTTGAAAAAAATTACATTTAATTTGGAATTGGGACATCAAAATTTACTTTTGTTGACTTTTTGGTATTTTTCTGATAAAATTCAAATTTTAATGAATAGTGAAAAATACTGCATTTTAATTCAAAATCGCATTTTCATCTAATTTATTTATATAGTTATGTTATCTTTTTAATAGTTTTTTAAAGTGTAATTGGATTATGTTTTTATCATTAAATTAAATGTGGCTCATTGTATGTTATTTTACATTTAAATTGTACATAAACACGTTTCAATATTTCGATAGTTTTTACTTCTTAAAAACCCGCTTTTTGGTTTTGACAAGGAGAATTAATTTTAAATTAATTTGTGATAATTATGTGTTTTGAATTTATTTAAATGGGTTTCATATTTATAATCATATGGTCTAAATTTTTTAAATAGGCACCTTTTACTTTTGGACATTATGAATAGTAACTTCAGTAATTATTTTTATTTACCATGCATAAATAGTAAATAATGTAAATAAGGGTAACAAATAATATTATAATAATATAAAACTGTAATAACATGTGTCCTAATCCTATTTGATGAGTCATGGGTGACCAAAAAAATCCTTAGGCTAAAATTTTGGAATTTCATAACCACTTGGGTGTGAAAATGGCATGTTCTAATAATTAATTTAATGTAAATGGAAATATAACATAAACAAGTATATTTTTACTAAAACATTTTTATTTTTTTTATATAAATAATATATTAGACTATAAATATTTATTATAAATCTATAAAAATTTCTTACACTGTGGTATTTTATTTATAGTTATTAGATATAAAATAAACAAATTTCATTATGACACAATGATTATGTAGTGATTACCTTATTAATGAAATATTAAATTAAATGACATTATAAATATTTAATAAATGTAAATTTGAACATTTTTATTCCATACACGAATTTTTTAGATTAAATTTACATTTTAGGGAAGATTTAATTCATTTGGCTCGATGGAATCATGTTGTTATAACTTTAACAATCATCAATTACTAAATAGTGTCAAAATTAACATAAATGAGTTTTTAAAACAAATACTATTTTATTAAATGATATAAATATCCTAAAAATATTATATTTATCCAACTATCTTATATAGTATTAAATATGTCATTAATAATCCACTTTATGTTCTCTTGTAGTTTTATAGTAACTATATTAACTATATATTATGAAAATACAAGAAGACATAGTAAGAGTTGATGTTTTTAACGAAGGGTTGAAGATAAAAGATATGGATAATTTTCTGACCTAAACTTTTCAAAAGCCTATTGGTTGAACGTATTTCGACCCATAGTCATTTTATCTTTAAAATAAATGAGCTTGGGACCGTTAGAAACCAAAAATAAATTTATAATAAATTAAAATTTATAGACTTTTCTAAAGGACCCCACCTCTCCTATAAAAAGGAACTTCTACTTCTCTTTTAATCATACCTATAAATCCCTTTTTCTCAGAAAAAAACTACCTAAAACTCCTCCCAAATTCCCTCAATTCATCCTAAAGGTCACATATTGGGAATAAAGCTATCCCAGGGAGATAGTTTGTGCAAATCAAAAGAAGATACTAGAAAAAAGAGGTCATTGTTTTATCACCTCTTTCAAAATTATTTTCTTATTATAATTCCTCTTATTATGTTGTTCTTATAATAAAGTAATAAATACATAATCTTATATTTTATGAGATATTATTATAATTATGGAACAACCTTATACCACATTTTATCCATCCTACAGATAATAATATTATCATGTGTGCGTATGTACAGCTTACCGTCTCCACGCTGTGATGTAATTTTTTTTTCAACAATACTTAATTTGGATTGGTATAATGATGAGTATAATGGATTTAAATAATTAATATAACATCATAATTGTTTTTTATAATTAATATACGATCCAATTATATACCATTTAACCATTTAGTGAATGATATCATCGCTCGTGCATATGTACGGCCTACTGTCTCCACAATGTGATGAGATTCATTCTCCACGTTAATCATTCAAGAATGATTATAAAGTATAAATAATAAATAATTATGAAATATGTGACATAATAATTCTACAAGATTTATGTATATATATATATATATATCATTTACTTTCTTTACTTCAATTCAATATGGAAACAGAAACCGGGTTCATGCATACGTACGGCCTACCGTCTCCATAAACAGTGTATTCCATTTCATTTATCTATATATTATATATATTTATATACTGAATATATATGATATATAAATAATTTTTTAAATTATTGAATCATGTTAATCATTATATAAGTAATAATATCATAAATAATAAGTGAAAACATGTACGATAAATAAAATGATTATTACCCCAAACGTTGCTTTAACATAGAACTGATAAATGAATGGGTAATATAAAGTTATAAGTGAATCATATATGATATAATAAATATTATTATGGTTTTTTTACAAGTTAATAATATTTGTAAACCCATTTTACATGAATTTTGGATAGATATAGTAGAAATCAAACCTAAGGTAAGGGATAATTTTTCAATCTCATTTTTACCCAATATTCGTTATACGTAAGTATTTAATAGAGTATATTTATCACCCACATCAACTTTTCCAGATTATGTAATATTATTTATGTTCTTATATAATTTTTTAAAGTTAATTTTACTCTTTGGTTACTTTTTATTAAATGTTATGAAAGGAATATTTTGTTATTTGATTTGAGGTACTTTTTTACTTTTCCAGCAAATGTATGAGGAGAATGTCTTTTAACTTATACTGCATGAAAAGATTATTACGTCTTCATAATGACTTATTTATATGAAGTTTCTTCTATAAAATTTCATTTTTATTTTAAATTAAATAATTTTCTTTTATTATTGAGCATAATTTTGAGAAAAGAAAACATTTTTGAAAAAGAAATGATATTTTCTTCAAGAATTAAGTTCAAGTGTTTTATCAAAATTATATTACATATAAGATGACATGGGGTTATGTTTATATCCCTATTATTACTTTGATTTTATATTTTATGATGGAATTATTTTTATGAAATCCATTTATTTTATATGGATTATGTTATGATGGAATGATGTTTAAGAAACCCATTTTATTTCATGGGTTATTCTTTGATGAATGATCTATGTTTTTGTGGTAGTTGTAAGAATGGTTTCATTATGAAATGGGTGGAACCTATATATCCATCCAATGCATTGGTTAAAGATTTATATATCATGAGATAGAAATGACTGGAATGGATAGTAAATAAATTTCAGTAATACATTGCTGGAACGAAAATTACATCTAGTTTAGTAATACATGGCTAGAATAGCAAGTAAACCTGGTTCAGTAATGGAATTTGTCCACTATGATGGTCTTGGTAGTAATGACTTGGATAATATGGAAATAATATTATGTGATTATTTGTTTTCCACAATTCCATGTCTTATACCAATGCTATTTTTTAATGGTTAATGATCATTTATGATGTATTCCATACGTACTTCCAAGATTTATTTCATTACTAAATATTTTGATGTTTAAACTATATGTTCATGTTTTTAAATTCTTAGGTGTATGGTTTGTTTTATATTCTTCATTTTTACCCTTACTGATCATTTGAGCTTAACCTTTTTATGTTTTATTTTCACTTGGATATAAATAAATGTTTCATGTAGGAAAGAAAACGGGGAAGATATTTATGGGAGATGTTGATGATCTTTCACCAAGTTAGATGCTTATGTTCCAAGTTTCCAAAGACACTAAACTAATCTAGTCATTAGTTGTATGTTTGTTTAACGTATTAAGTATTATTAAAAATAAATGTAATGTCCATGTATGTCAATAATTTCTCGCTATAGTTGGTATCAGAAAAAGGTTTTGTTAACCTTTGGAAACAAGGATGAGAAAATATTAGTGAGATCCCTATAGATATTTCTAAGGTATGTCTAGAGATGTCACTAAGGGGATGTTGAAATATAAGATATGGTCTTATAATTGTGGTAATTATCATGAATAACCTAGGATTAAACCTAATGTGTTAGATATTGAAAATATTCTCCCTTGATTATGTTGTTTTCCTAGTATGATTTTTTCTTATCACACTATTCTTTTTGGGTTTGAGACCATGGCTAGAATTGGAAGGAAGTGTGTTAATGATAAATACATTGGGAAATGAAATTATTGTCCTCATGAACAACCAAATTTTAGGGGATATGGAATGAAAAATCTTATTACTATACTTACACATGATATGAATCATTCTGGACATCTAAATAAGTAGAGAAGGGAACAACATTCTGTTGAGGCCTTAATGAGGCAACATCCACCTTCCTTCAGTGGGTCTTATGATCGACTTGTTAGTGAAAAATGGATCAGTACCATTTAATATATATTTTACATCCATCATTGTTTAGAAAATGAAAAATTCATTTTGGATGTTTATCATTTAGAAGGTGAAGAAGACCAGCCGTGGACTCTAATCAAGAATACAAGGCATCAATATGAAATTGAATCCATGGAATGTGATGAGTTCAAGAACTTATTTTTCAATAAGTACATCCCTTGTATTCTTTTAAAAAATATAGAAAATGAGTTCTTTGATCTTATGCAAAATTATGATGAATCTTTTGGTATATACGAGGAAAGTTTTACAAGACTTGGAAGGTATGATTCTGGTTTTATCATCCAACCTGAAAGTAAATTTGATCGATTATTCGGTATCTTAAAACCAAGTCTTTGAAGGGCATTATCTATAAGATACTTAAGTATCTATAAAGATATTGTGCATTGTTCTATCACAGTAGAAATGGAAGTTGGGGTTACATATCAATCTCATGGTTTTGACAAGAAACAAAATATGGAGTTCAAGGAAAATCTCAAAGCAATGGGGAAAAGAAGATGAATGTCTCCTTATGCTCAAAGTGTGGAAAGAAGCACGATGGAGATTGTCTTAAAGGGACTAGAAAATTTTTTAAGTGTGGAAAAGAAGTTCATCAATCAGTTGAGTGCCAAGGTAATGGGAAAAGGTTTCTAATGATGAGAATAGTGAAAAGACTATAGAGAACTCACCACCCACACTTAATGAAGGTATTAAGAGATAATGAGATGTTTGATAGTATTAATTACCTCATGACTGATATAAGGACAAATTGATATCATGGTTTGAGTATATATAATTTTTGGTATTTTTGGCATGTAGAAAGAGATAATTTTGATAGAATGCATGTTTTTACTAATGTTCTATAGAAATTCAAATTATTATCATGTTTCAAGAGAATACATGATTAAGGTATTCAAATGGTTGTAATTTGAAAACCAAGAACTACCTAATGAGATATAGGAGACAAATGTTAAGTCAATTTAGTTTACCTCTTTATAGAGTTTTATATTTTTAGTTTTTTGAAGTATTGTAATGTTGTCCATTTCTGGATAGTATAAGTTATATTTTGGGAGAATATTATTATGTTAATGTATTATCTCACTATAGGTGGACTTATGCATATTTTATAACTTGTTCTAACCATTTTTTGAGACATATAGAGAGGACTCTCATTCTATCGCATGATTTGCTAATACTTCAAGAATGACAAATTCAACTTTATTTCGTGAAATAAGAGATGAAGTGGAAATTATTTAAGGAATGACCAATAGTGAGATTTTATGAAAATCAAGTATTTCTTCTCATTCAAAATTAATCAACTTTAGAAAAAGGATCTTGAAACAAAAAATATTATCATAGTAACATTTTATTTGAAAACTCATTTGGTACCTTAAATCATCAGAGATTTATAGATTTCTGGTTGTTAACTTTCTCAATCCTTGTTCTCTATCACTATCCATAAAAAATTGATAGTTATATTTATCTTCCATATCCATGTCTTCACTTCTCACCTATGTTCTCCTATGTGGAAACCCAGTGATGTGTTAATTTGGGTAACCATTATGTTTCTATCTTTCCTATTTAAAATGATGTTTTAGTATTCCTATTTACAATGTTGGTTTCCATGAAGATGCTTAGGTTTTACCTTATGGTGTGCTGCTACCATGCTCTGACCTTGCCTTATATTTCTCTTCTCAATGTTGGATCTAGAGTGATGGATTCATGTAGGTTTTGGGCTTGAGGTTTGTCAGTTGTGGTTCTTCTAGGTGACTTCCCCATTTTCCCACTATTTTCATTCGTCTTGTCTCGATTTGGGTTTCATCTCCAGTTTTGTTTGAGTTCTATCCAATTTTCTTATTTCTTGGGTTCCCTCTAGGGTTTCATCCTCATTGTTTTCTTTCTCTTTTGGTTTATTTTGTTGTTATTTTTGTGTTCTTTGGGTTTTTTAGTGTCTCATCTGGGTCTGTTGGGTGGTTATCTGCATTGGAGGTCTGAAGCTGAGTTCCATCAAGGTCTCTGGCCGCCCACCCTGCTCTTGCTTCAGATCTCATCATCTCACTTCGAGGAGGATTGGTGTGGTGGTATTCCCAGTGCTTTGGGATGTGGGTTCAAGTGGTCTATGGAATCTCGAGGTGGATTCATCTTCGTGAGCTCTGGGTGGGGGAGGATGATGGCTTCGGTGGTTCTAATCGTCAATTTGAGGGTTTCTGTTGGCTGTTCTTCTCGAAGGTCATTGGTGGCTGTGCATTGAGGTATTCAGGTGGCTCGTTGGATTCTGTGTGGATCATTCCCTACAAGGGAGATTCTCGATGGTGATGGAGGGTTCCGATGGTCTTTCAGAAGTCACCAGTGGGTTTTCTAGCTTGGTGTTGATGGCGATGGTGCATCAGGGTTTGCTTCCTGTGAGACTCTACGCTTGTTTCTTCTAATGGACTTCTTCGACGGCGTGGCGAAAGAGATACTGATGGTTCCTCAACGACTCAGGCGGCGATGTATTTCTCTAGTTTTTCTCTCCGACGGGGTTGAAAGTGGCATGGGTGGGCCTATCGACAGTGGTTGTTCGATGTGCTTGGTTTTTGGGGTTCAATGTCGATGTGCAATGGAAGGGTAAACGTGGCTTACACGGTTTGATAGTTTGATCGGTAGTGTGTTTTTTGGAGGCTTAGAGACGATGCAATGATGCTAGTCTCAGTATGGTGTTTTTTTGAAACTTGAATTTCAAAAAACTTAATCTTGCACTAATTTTGAGTTGGTTTGTTCTGTGCATTATGGATGGGGGTTCGTGTATTGAGGTGGGTTAGCTCGTGGTTCCAGGTGGTTTTTGAATTTTATTGATTTTATGAATTTTGAATGTGGTGTGAGTAGTTTTATCAGATGTGGTAAATCTGTGTAATGGTGGCTAATGTATGGTTTTTATGGTTCCCACTTACCCATAAATTGTTTTTTTAAATAATACAAAAAAATTTATTGAGGAGGTGAGCTTCTTCAATAGCTTCCGTTGTACACAATATTGAGTTTCACTAAACAATGATATATTATTAAAATATTATTATTTAATGGGATAGAAACTATCCATTTTGAATAGTATTAAACAAATTTTTTAATTTTATATAACATTTACATTAATATTATGTATTTTCTAGACATGATATAAGAACAAATTCAATTTTCCAGAAAAAATAAGTATTTTTTAAATTATACAGTTTTGACTCCTTTTGATTGTGCACCCATTTAAAATATAGTATTTAAAACTTTTATATATTCTATTTGACAGAAAAATATTGTTTGGAATCAGGAAATCAAAATATAAATTGGTTGATTTTTTGGTATTTTTCTGATAAAATTCATTTTTTAACAAATAGTGGAAAATGCTGCATTTTAATTCAAAAACTGCCCTTTCATCTAATTTATTTATATAGTTATATTATATTTTTAATTAGTTTAAAGTGTAATAGTATTATTTTTTATCATCTACTACAATTTTAGTCATTTTATGTAATTTCACATTTAAACTTGACATAAACACATGTCAAATGTTTGATCGTTTTTACTTCTTAAAACCCCTCTTTCTAGTTTTGACAACTTTAATTAATTTTAAATTAATTTCTTCCAATTATATGTTTTGAATATAAAGAAATGGATACCATATTTAAAATCATAAGGTCCAAATTGGGTAAATAGGTACATTTTATTTTTGGACATTATGAATTGTAACTTCAGTAATTACTTTTATTTATCATGGTTAAAGGGAAAATTAGGTAAATAAGGTTAAAAAATAATATTATAATAATATAAAACTACCCAAAAATGTGTCATTATCCTATTTTATGTGTCATGGGAGACCACAACAATACTTATGCAGAAATTTTGGAATTTTAGAACCACTTGGGTGGGAAAAATACATGTTATAATAATTAATTTAAAGTAATGGGAAATATAACACAAACATGTATCTTTTAACTAAAATAATTTTATTTTGCTTTAGATAAATGATATATTATACGATAAAAAACCATTATAAAGCTAAAAAAATTTTGATACAACAGGGTAATTTATTGATATTTTTTATACATTAAATAAATTTATTTATTTATGACACAATGATGATGTAGTGATTACCTTATTAATGAAATATTCAAATAAATGATATTATAAATATTAAATAAATGTAAATTTGAACATTCTGATTCCATAAAAAAATTGGAATAAATTTACTTGTTAGGTATGATTTAATTCCTTTTGTATGAAAAAATCATGTTGTTATGACTTTAACAAAAATTAATTACTAAATAGTGTCACAATTGACATAAATGAGTTTTTTAAAAAAAATATTTATTAAATGATATAATATTACTAAAAATATAATATTCGTAAAAATAACTTATATAATTTTAAAAACTCATTAATTATCTAATTTAAATTCTCGTGGAATTTTATAGAAACTATAGTAACCATATATTATTAAATACAAGAGGACATGGTAAGAGTTAATGTTTTTAACTAAGGGTTAAAGCTAAAAGAAAAGGTTAATTTTTTTACCTAAAATTTTCTAAAAACTATTTTATGATATTATTTAGACTCATACTCATCTTATTTTTTAAATAAATTATCTTTGGATCGTTACAAAATGAAAATCAATTTATAATATATTAATATTTAAAGAAGTTCTTAAACTTCCCCCCACCTCTCCTATAAAAAGGAACTTCTCCTTCTCTTTTAGTCACACCTATGAAGCCCTTTTTCTCATCCAAAACCTAAAAAAACTCATATAAAATTCCCTTAATTAATCTTAGTGGCCACATATTTGGAATAAATCTATCCTAGGGAGACCATTTCTGCAAATCAAAAGTAGATACTCAAAAAATAGGTAATTGTTTTATCACCTCTTTCAAAATTCATTTCTTCTTATACTTCCTATTATTGTGTTATTACTATAATAAAGTAATAAATACTATATATTATACATACTGAGATGTTATTATAATTATGGTACAACCTTATTCCTCCTTTTATCTATCCTACTAATAACAATATCACCATACGTTCATATGTACGGCTTACCATATCCACGTCGTAGTGTAATTTATTATTCAAAAATACTTAATTTGGATTGGTATAATGATAAGTATAATGGATGTAAAAAATGAATATAATTTTATAATTACTATTTATAATTAATATAACATCCAATTCTGTAACATTTAACCATTTAGTTAATGGTATTGTCACTCGTGCGTGTGTACGGTCTACCGTCTCCACGATGCGATGATATTCATTCTCCACGTTAACCATTCAAGAATGATTATAAAGTATATATAATAATTAATTATGAAATATTTGACATAATGTTTCTACTAGATTTATGTGTGTGTCTGTGTGTGTGTGTGTGTAATTCACTTGGTTCCATTCAATTCAATAAGGAAACGGAAACAGCGTTAATGCGTACATACGGTCTATCATCTCCATGAACGGTATATTCAATTTCATTTATATATCTATTATATATATTTATATAATATATATATATGATATAAAAATAATTCTTTACATTATATAACAATTTAAATTACAATATACGTAATAAGATCAAGAATAACTTGTCAAAACACGTACGATAAATAAAATGATTATTATCCAAAATGTTGCTTTAACGTTGACTTGATAAATAAACAGGTAATATAAAGTCATAAGTGAATCATATATGATATCATAATTATTATTATGAATTTTTACAAGTTAATAATATTTTTAAACCCACAATATAGGAGGTTCAGACACATACATAATAAATCGGACCTAAGGTAACGGATAATTTTGTAATATCATTTTTACCCAAGATTGTTTATACGTAAGTATTTACTGGGATATCTTTATCCTCCACATACATGTTTCCTAATTATGTGACATTAATTCTATTCCTCTATAATTTTTTCATGATAATTTTACCCTGTGTTGAATTTTTATTAAATGGTATGAAATGAATAGTTTTTTGTTATTCGATTTGAGGTACTTTTTGACTATTATGAAAAAAGTATGAGAAGAATGTATTTTTAACTTATACTAAGTGAATGGATTTTTACATCTTCATAATTCCTTATTTCCATGAAGATTACTCTATAATATTTTATTTTTATTTTCAACGAAATTATTTTTCTTTTAAATTTGAGTGGCATTTTGAAAAAAGAAAACATTTTTGGAGAAGAAATGATATTTTCCTAAAGAATTAAGTTCAAGTGTTTTATTAAAATTACTTTCTATATAATTTGAAATTAGGTTATGTTTATATAACTATTATTACTTATATTTTTTTATGATTGAATTATTTTTATGAAATCCATATATATAGTATGGATTATGTTATGATTGAATGATGTTTAATAAACACATTTTATTTCATGGGTTATGCTATGATTAATGATTTATGTTTTTGTGGAACATGTAATAATGATTTCATTATGAGATGGGTGGGACCTATATCTCCATACAATTAATTAGGTAATGATTTATATATCATTATATAGACATGACTAGAATAGAAATTAAATCTGATTCAGTAATACATGGCTGGAATGACAAGTAAATCTGGTTTAGTAATACATAGTTGGAACAAAAAGTAAACCATGTTCAGTAATGGACATTTTCCACTATGATGGCCTTCAAACAATGCCTTGGATACTGTGGAAATTATATTATGTGGTTATTTTTTCCCACAATTCCATGTTTTATGTAAATGTTATTTTATCACGGTTAATGTTCCTTTATGATCTATTCATTTTGTACTACCAAGATTTACTTCATGACTCAAGATTTTGATGTTTAAACTTTATGTTCATGTATTAAAATTATTATTTTATGGTTTGTTTTATGTTCTCCATGTTTACCCTTACTAAGCATTTGAGCTCACCCTTTTTATGTTTTCTTTTCCCTAGGATACAAATAAAGGTTTTAGGTAGGAAGATATTTATAGGAGATATTGATGATCTTTAACCAAGTTAGAAGATTATGTTCCAAGTTTCCAGAGACACTAAACTAATATTCTCTTTGGGAGTATATTTTTTTAATGTATTAAGTATTCCACAAAATAAATGTAATGTTCGTCTACATCAATCATGGGTCGCTATACATAGTCAACTGAGTCCCAAGGGATTTCTATAAGGATTTCTGAAAACAAGACATGAACCTCAGATCTCTATTTGATACTATTGAAACCTGTATTCCATTTCTCTTTAAAAAATCTCAAATATAGATTTTGGATAGATCCTCTACTGTTTGAGTTTCACAAAAAGTAAGGAAATGGGCCAACATGGTGAGCTGATCTACTACTGCCCATATGTAATTGTGCTTCCAAACTATTCTTGGTATACCTGTAACAAAATCAATCATGATTTGATCCCATTTCCACACTGTAATAGGTAAATATTTCAACATACCTTCCATGCATTGGTGATCTTCCTTAACTTGTGGAAAATTTATTCACTTTGAAATGAACTCAGCCACATTCATTTTCATGTCGCTCCACCAAAACTAAGACTTCAACACCTTATAAATGTTCTGTATTCCTAGATTTACAACCCATCTTAAATGGCAGTAAGAATGAAGACATTTCTCTGTAAAATCCAGAGATACAACCATCTAATCTCTGAACCACAAAACCAAACTCCCATTAAGTTTCCATCCCTCAATGGTATGCCCACCATTGAGTTTTGAACTCATAAATAAAAATTCCTCATTGGATATTTTTGTTTCTTTGACCATCTTTAACAATAAAGAACCACAAATACTAAAAGAAAAATAGCAACACTACCTTGGTCTTCACATTCCACATGCATGTGAGCTTTGACTAAAATTAACTACCAATCACCTAAATCTTGCTTCACTAACTAAGCATATGACTTTCTACTTAATGAATCGTCCACCAAATTTCCTTCTCTCGGTGTATAAATTAAGTCATAGGCATACTTCTAGGGATACTTTATCCATATACTTTCCATCATATTCAAATTTATTTGTAATAAAATGTGTTTCAAGCTCTTATAATCTATAAACACAGTAAATTTATCACTAAAGAGATAATGATGTAATGTATTCAAATCATGGATGACTGTAGCTAACTCCAAATCTTGTGTTTGGTAATTCTTCTCATGCACTCTCAACTGACTTAAACTATAATAAACTGCATGGTCACCTTGCCTATGAACACATCCCAAACCAAATCCTGAAGCATCACAGTACACTACATACCCCTGTACTGATTCCAGAAAAATCAAGATAGGTGCTGATGTAAGGAGAACTTTCAGTCCATGAAAAGACTTATGGAATTTCTCAAACCATTATAATTTAACATTTATCTTTATTAAAGTTATAAATGGTGAGTCTAGTCATGATAAACCATGCACAAAGTGTTGGTCATAAACTACTAGACCAAGAAAACTTCATTTCTCAAAGACATTCATCTGGGGTTTCCAAGAGATAACAACATATATTTTCTCTAGATCCATAGAAATTACTCTTTTAGAAATTAAATCTCAAAGTAAACATACCTATTGTATTTAAAAATAAAACTTTTATAGTTTGGCATACAAATAATGGTCTCTTAAGAGTACCAACATGGTCTCCAAGGGTTTCTTATGCTTAGCCTTTTTCCTTGAGTACACAAATATGTCATCCACAAATACCACAACAAAATAATCTAGATATTTCTCAAATATATAATTCATCAATTCCATAAATATCACTGGTGAATTAATGATACCAAAAGGAATTAATTCACATTATTAGTGTCCATATCTTTTCTAAAAGCTGTTTTTGGAATATCTTCCTTCAAAACTTTCAGTTGATGATATCCTAGTCACAAGTCGATTTTTGAGAACCAATGGGATACTCTCAATTGATAAATTAGATCATCAATGTATGTAAGTATATATATGTTCTTTATCCTAACTTTTTTAAGCTTGTGATAATCTATGCATAAAAGAAGAGTTAAATCTACTTTCTTTACGAACAAGATTGTTGTTGCCCATGGAGATGTACTTGAATGAATAAAACCATTGTTTTCTAGATACTCCAATAAAACATTCAACTACATTAATTATACTAGTTCTATCATATAATATGGAAGGTAAATAGGACTGGTCCTTGGGAGGAGATAAATTGTAAACTCCACTTCCCTTATAGATGGTAACATAGAAAATTTATTGGGAAAGAAATCTGTAAATTGATCCAAAACTACTAGAAAACTGATATCCTTGATCTCATCGATTGATTCAAAATTCAACACCTCCAAATGGTAAGATATTTTTACCACCGCTAGTTCCAACCAACCTTTTAGACCTACCTTTACATCCCATTCTCCTTTGAAAGGATTCTCAATGTCGTCCTCAATCGTGAAACTCATTGTTTGTCTATAACGGTCGATGTGAGACTTGAATGTTGTCAACCAATCTATACCCAGGATTAAATCATAGACATCCATCTCCAACACCGTGAAGTTCCACATTATCTCAGCCCCATCAACAGTTATAGAACATGCTCTATAGAATAAGGCTCTACATTCCCTTTCCCTAAGAGGAATTTGATGCTTTAACATATAAGGAATCATATATAGTTTTAACCATATAGAATCTACATCATGAGAATAAATGAAATAATGTGACACACAATTATTAGAAAAAACTTTAATAAAGGTATAATTAAATAGAATCATACCTATCACCATAGATGTTCCAACCTAATCATCTAAAATCTTCTTCTCGGCTCCATACATCTGCTTCATTGATATACTCTACTTCTTATGGCCTTACTCATATCGACCTTACTGAGGAGTCACAATGTTCCTAGAATCACAATGGATAGCTCTACTCTATTGACAATGATTCTTTTGTCCTCGTACAGCAGAATCATATGATGCCTATGACACCTGATAATTGTCTCAAGCACCGGAACTTGGATTACTGCAACAATAGCACTTAAGTTCTCCCATCTTGTTGCAATTATGGAAAGCTCTAGTTTTTTATGTAAATTTTTTCTTCATGTTGTCAAAGGATCCACATTGGAAACATCTCACATGGATCTTTGGATGTGTAGGAAGGTTAATTGTTCTAGCTGTCTGATTCTGTGTCCCACCCCCACCTTAGAAAAAAGTTTCCCTATTCTGATTTCTCTCAATATTTGAGTTCCCACCATTTCCTGTATGTATTATGATACATCCTCCAACCACATATTTTGAGATATTGTGTTTATCCATTGTCTCTTTATTCACTATCTATATATAATCTGTAATATTGAGCACAATCGTATTTTAGTGAATCTATTTCCATAGACCTGATTTGAAGATGTGTGCCTTAGAGAATGCACTAGTTGTAAACTGTTGTGAAAAAATTGAACTAAATGCATGAATTTAGCCTCATATTCTGTGATATTGATATTTTCCTACTTCAAGATAAATAATTCTACAATTCACTATATCCTGAACATGTGAGGATAGAATTGTTTATTAAAAAACACCTCAAAATCCTCCCAACTAAGACTGTGATCCAGTTTATCCTGCACCGCCAAATCCCACCAATGGTGTGTTAGATCCTCGAGTATATAAGTTTCCTATTGTTTTTCCAATGAAATCAATGATATGATTCATTATATTAATCCACACCTATGATTTTTGGGTTCAAAATCACCCAGGAATATGGGTGGATTCTATAGTATGAACATGATGGAATGATCCACATGCCTTGGCTCATCCCTCTAGTTCCCTATATTCATAGCTTGAAATTCTTGGACGATACTCTGAACCAACTCTTGGCTCATATGTGGTTCACATGAGACCACATTATTTGTAGCTTCATGATATTTATTTTGATGACACTGACCGGGTGCCATTTTCTAAACAAACAACAAACTCTATAACTCCCACTCTATGGAAACTAATGGATTTAAATTTCAAATTATACAATAAAAACTATCAAAACATTTCATTCCAAAATCATCCATTTTTACAATAAACCAAATTTATTTTTCAAAATAATACCATTTTCAAAATACATCAACCATATACTTATTAATATCTTTAATTTTAAAATAATTACATCATTTTTCAAAAACTTCCTCCTTTTCACAAATTCATAAAACATTACTCAAACTGAAATGCACAATCCTAGTGGGAATTCATTCCTCTAATGCATGTCATTATAATCTCATTAGATAAACCCATGAAAATGAGATATCCAAAATCCAAAAAGTGACTCAAAAACACTTATATACCCCACTCCCTAGTAACTTGAAGTTCAACATAAAAGGGTTAGCTATGTCTTTTTATTCTCTACATTTCAAGTACCAAAAATCCTACTCCTTCTTAATATCATAACCCAGGGAATAGACATGAACAACATTCAACTCCAAGACCAAGATAATTTATGACTAATTGTTCCATAAAAAAGGAACAAGTTGAAACAACTTCTCTCAAAGAAACTTTTTGATCAAACAAATAGATTAAATTTATAATGAACTACTTATTATCATGGATTAAGAATAAAATGAATCATTTCATGGCCTTAAGAGACACCCCCAAGACTCTAAGGGCTGGAAATAAATGCTGAAAAGTTTCAAATGAATTTGGGGGACAATTTACCATTTATGAAATAAACCACTAACCAAAAAACCACTATATTATACATGATAAAAAGTAGGCAACTCAACCATCAACATTATAAAGAAACCACACCAAATTATGCTACAATAGAAGCTAAAAAAAGGTAAATAGAGGAAAAACAACTAAAGATTCCAAGATGACCAAAAAGAACCATGCTCCATATCTCCATGCTCCAGCATCACCCAATAGCCCATGTATCATGACATGGTGATAAATACATGTAATACTTTACATTTTCCCATGTACTAGAAGATAGCATCAACAAAAACACCAAATTTCCAAAGAATGGATGAGTATAAAACTCAGTATATTTTCCCAAAATAAATTCCCTAATCATACCACTAAAATATAAAACTTATCAACATCTATATAAAATATTTTATATAAATTAATTTAACAAAAAAGTTTATAACTAAATATAAACAGGTTCCAAAACCATTAATAAAAAAATGTAAACAAATGATATTAAAACTAACTTTTTGTGGAAGTCATACTTCAAGAAAAAAACCAAAACAATCATTAAAACCATTTCTCATTCACATTTTGGCATAACTATTCCATTCCACTTAATCACACATCCAACAATGCATGCTCATTATGACAGTTCCATACTAATGAGTGGTCTCTTATTGAAATACCATGTCATCACATGATAATTACACCCCAGGTTCCATTACACATTATACACCAAGCACAAGGTCATATTCCAACCAAGCCTCGAAAATGTGTTCTACACACACCATTATTATTCAAAAACCATTTCAAATAACCATTTCAAAAAAAACCATTCTTTTATTGAAAATCATTTAAAATATTCAATTCCAATCACCCATTTCATTTCAATAAAACCATCCCTTTTATTGAAAACACTTTAATCAAATCTAAATAGAATGATTCTAGAAAAAATCTCATTTTAAAATCCACATTTTAAAATCAAAAATCAACACTTTAATCAGAATCACCCCTTTTCCATATTTTCTACAACCATCACCAAAGAGGGTTTCTAGGTATCATAAAGGAGTCAATTAATAATAAAATCTACAAAAAGTAGTCAATTTTAAATGATTCCATTCAGTTCTACTAAGAGGAGTTGAGAGTGAAGCCACCTACCTCGACTATTTTGATGAAAACTGACGATGGATGAGGAACGCTCATGAAAACAGGTAGAATCTCCATGAAACAGCCTTAGATATATTTTCATACCAACAAAAATACAAAATTTCATCACATTTTGAATCCCAAATCATAGATATACCCATAATAGGCGTATATCTTAGAAACCTAAAGGAGAAGATAATTGGATCTATGAAGATCTAAGAAAATGTGGCAAGAAAAGTGAATAATGACACATACCACAAGAATCAAGCTTGAAAACACCAATAGAGGGCTCTATATTGATTCCAAATAACTTGGTAGAGGTTATCCTACATTAAATGGAGATTAAACCCACATTTGGTCTATTTGGGAGAATAAATGAGGGGTTTAAAATAAAAATGAATGAGATATTATTTTTTAGGATCTAGATTTGACTATGCACATTGTTAGACTGCACTGTTAGACAAGTCTTGCACCCACCATACTGAAGCTACTATCTCAAAACTACTACTATGCATGATTTCTCCTTAGATTTCGGCATGGTTTAGACAACCCGTGTGCATCCCATGTGAATCCCCTTTTTCCAAAAAAACATATCAAAAGTTCACCCAACTCTCCCATCCTTGACCCTTACACTTTATAAACATAAAAAAACACAATGTAAGGGTTACATACTAGAAACCCTAGGTAATACACTTTACCTCTCTTTATGTACATAGGAGAATGAAAGAATTTTTTTAAGGAATATTTTCCATATTATTCCCTTTAGTTAGTAATATTTTCTTCCATACTCATATTTTCTTTATAATATTTTCAAAAAAATACTATTATACAAATACATTATAAATTAATTATCACTATATTCAAATTGTATTAAAAATATTAAAAATGACCTTTTTTCATATTCCAAGTGTAGTACTTTTAACTTTTTACAAAAAATGTGAAAGTAATTTTTTTAAAATTGGCAAAATAAACAAAATTATCTATCGACATGAATAATTTTTTATTTAAATAATCCATTATATGTTTATTATTATTTTTCTAAAGAATAATATTTTTATTATTTTTTAAAAATATTTCTATATATGTGTTTTTTGAAAAATTTTGGTATTTTCTTAGGTAATGGTCTTGTGGAATTTTAATGTTATTTTCATCTATAGAAAAATCATTTGGTATTTATTTTGATTTTATAGGGATTTCATATAATATTACCATCTATATTATTTCTCTGGATTTTATATTATTATGATGTAGAAATTGTTATGAAACCTATATACATTACACGGTTAATGACTTATGTATATGATAAATTTTTTATGATCCTTCAGTAAATATATGTATGGTTTTCATTGTCCAATGTGTGGCATGGGAATAATATATCTCTCTAATGAATTAGGTAATGAAGGATATCCCAGTATATAATAAGGATAGTAATGGGGAGTGAATAAATTATAGTATGATAAATTTTCCTATAAGATTTTCTTAGTAGTGAACCATGACTATAGAAATGATGGAATGGGGATGTAACCCAATCAAGAATGATAATCTTGGTAGTTATATGATACTAAGGAAAATATTTTCAAATCATATGTGCATGAAACAAACTTATATGTTATCTTCATAATGTATATTCATGGATCAGGATAAATATGGATGATTCCAAACTCTTGTATCTTACTCACCTTGATTAATAATTATTTTTTGGATGTTTCATGATTATGGTTAATGAATCTATGGGTATGATTTTCTAATGTTGTGATCTTGTTCTCATGAAATTATCATTTGTTATGATCACTTATGATCATTTATATATAACTCTTATATTCATTATTACTGCTCATTTTGTATCTCATTAACTTATGATTTGATTCCCTAGGTTATGAATAAATTTTTAACTATATTTTGTTAATGAATGTTTCAAGTTGTGATGAACATAATGTCAAATTGTGTAGACCATTTATGTACAAGTTATTTATGTATCTCTATTTCCCAATATTCTATCCCATTTTGGATCCATCATGGATTATATTTGATATATAATTAATATTCCTCCATCATGATTTAGTATTTATATATGAAAATATGTGGCCACTATAGTTGGTATTAGATTTTGGTTCAATAAAATTTGGAAATTGGGATGAGAAAACATTTGTGGTAACTTATAGGATAAACCCATGTATAGGTAAAAAATGTATATAATGGGTCAGAAAGGATTTTTAATTGTAAATATATAAATATATATATCTATATAATAATTTTGGATGTGGTTTTATAATAGTTTCATCTAGTGTTGATGATCCCAAAAATTTTCATGACCCGTCCCCTGGGGCATGTGTCGTGACTACCCCAAGCCCGCCTTCCATAGGCTAGGGGTTGGCAACTAGCACAGGAAAGGTGTATCCCTAAAACTTGAAGTCATTACCTTTAAACCTGTACAAACATACATTCCAAGAATGCAACAAGATGCAACCACGAAGTAAAACTGTAGTAGTAAAAGTGTGTACTGAAAGTAAAGGGTCCAAAATACAAGCCCAACTGAAAGATACAACTAAAACAGAAAAACAAAAAACATCTCCAAAAATCATCCACTGAGGATCCTGCCTGAAGGGTAGGTACAACTCATCTCCACTACTCTCCATGTCATCCAATCTCCTCCGTGTACCGCCAGGTCCTAGCTCCCTCAAGTTTCATCCAAGCTACTTGTCATCTGCAAAATACACAATAGGTGTGGGTGAAGCCTGTGTACGGGTGAGTATAAGAATACCTAGTAGGGACCCTGAGACCCCCGAATGTCTCACGGAATTACACAAAGGAAAACCATAAAGCATTATCTCAACCACAAAGCACAAAGTAATAGACACATCTCAAACCAAGTATAAGTAAAACATAAAAGTAAAGATGATTATTCGAGAAGCAATATCATATTATTCTATTGAGATGCACTACTGCTAACCATGTGGAGTCTAACCCACATAGGATCGGTAGATACTAAACCCTACAAGACCCACACAGGATCTGACCCACCCAGAGTTGATAGGTATTAACCCTTGAAAGACCCACACAGGATATGATCGACACTGAAATGGTATGCACTGACCCACACAAGATCGTTGAGTTCTGATCCCCACAGGATCTGACCCACACAAGATCAGTATGTCGCTGATCCACGATCGGCCACTCTATGGTTGGTCCTCACTCGATCGCGTACTACTGATCCTCATAGGATCTCTAGGTATTGATCCATATAGGATCGCTTGGTGATGATCCACATAGGATTTCTAGGTGTTGACCCACACATGATCGGTTGGTATTAACCTTCGTATGATCTGTCTCCAACCTCCGCCTCACTACTAGCCACTGGATTCCCGCTTATAGTACGCTTGATTCTGGGAGAACCTCTCCTCAAGCCATTGGTCATATTTCAACTAACATTAAGTCCCATGAATAAGTAAGCTGATTATTCGTCATGTCATAAGGGTCCCAATGCAACAGACAGCGCATCAACCAGACACTCGGTCTGTAAGTTATTGGCATTTTAGTGTTGAGGGCCTAGTTGGATTTAGAGTCTATCCAACACGACCATACTCCAACATTATCCAAAAATCTTGTGGTGTATCTCAAAAGAACTATCTCTCTTCAAGGATCCTAGATCCACAGAAGGTTTTTCAAACGAATGTATGGTTCGCTAGTTATGGACCTTTAAGCGTTTCTGGGCCCGAGAAGGGTCCGGGTCTGGTCAGACCCGGTCGGACTGACCCGACCCGGTTCGGGTCTGAACCTGCCTAGCTCAAACCAGCCTGGGCTACGCACTGGCCCGGCCCACCAGTTGGGTGTGGCCCATCAGGTGATCCGACCCACTTGCTAGCGCGACCCGCATAGGGGTCGTGCGGTCCTCCTCTCGAATGAATTAATAAGTTTTTAGGTTTATATAAGGGTGGAGCCAGGTGGCGCTGCCCTGTCACCTGCGGGACCCACATGAGGAAGATCCCTTTCCATCTCACCACCTTTACCTTCGCGTTCGGCCACTACCTAATGCTCATCCGACCCCTGTGGCACCAAGGGGCGCTGCTCTTCCACTGCGGCTGGCGGTTGTCAGTCGCCGCTCTCATCCGCTGGCGTCGGCGCTTCTTCCACGAGGCTTTGGAAATGGTCTGGATCTCCGTTTTCACTTCTTATTGCATCTACAGGCTCCCTGGGATATTTTCATCACTGTGAGGCTCCCAGATTCCTAATTCTGATGAGTTGATGAATTTTCCCCCAAAGAACACAACAAGAACGTAGCGGTGGAGGGTCTAGGCCTTGTTCATTTGGCACGCACCCTCCGCATTAGAATTATAACAATAGGAATATTATTCAATTATTCTTTAATAAATAAACCCCATTCAAATCCCCCTCATCGACCACCCAGAAATTCAATAATGAGGATAATAAATGTGGGAATTTCTTTAATTAAATGACAACCCCCACCTCATGAACCGTTAAAGGTATCGCGGTCGTTGGTGGAAGGAGAGTACCCGTCAGAGCAAGGTCTTTGGTGTTCATCGATCCTAGATCTTTGCCGCCCAATATTGCATCCTCTTTCGGTGGAATACGTCGCATCGTTTTTATATAGGTTCATTACTTGGTGAAGCTGTGTCAAAACTCCACCCTGAGCCTCACTTAAATAGAGGTGGGGAAATGTGGGTAACGCACCGAGGAATTGATGAGGTTCATTTAATAAATGAACCTCTTAATTCCCCAATGGTGTGGTTACAAATAAAGGATATTAAATCAATTAATTGGAGTGAAAAGTCACCATTCCCCACCACCGCCACTCATCCACTAGAGAAAAATAAATAAAATAACTTGTTGAGTTATTTTATTATTTTTCTATAATGTCCAAAATTGATCTTATTCTCCATACCTACTACGGTTGAAGTGAATATTCCCTTAAGCGAATCCCGGCATTGCAGATTCAATGGTTTCCTCAGATTTTTAATTAGAGAACTGGTTCAAAGGATAAAAAATGATGCTCATGCTTTTAATGAACATGCCTTGAAAAAACTTCAGAAATTTATTTTAGGCACACCATGTCTTGGAATTACGCACCGTCAATTTTCACAGACTTGTAATAATTCCAAATAATTAAAAAAATACTTGTAATTTTTGAGCCTTTACATTCTCCTCATATTAGTTATTCTCATCCCCAAAATCTACATTAAAACTAGGGGAACAAATGGGGGTACTAAGCATGCATCTGAGCCTCCTGCTCCCATGTGCTCTCCTGGAGATTCTCATGATGCCAACGAACTCGCACTAGAGGAATCGAACTCCCATGAAGGACCCTCTCCTATTGATCCTCTATCTCCATCAGGAACTTCGTAAACGTCACCCTATTGTCATTTTCCAGCTCTCCCCAGTCAATAACATGTGATGGATCATGCACGTATCTTCTCAGCTATGACACGTGGAATATATTATGCACCTTGTGCATCTGTGGGGGGGATATCTAGATGGTACACCACCTCACCTACTCTGATGAGGATCTGTAAAGGTTCGATGAACCTCAAAGATAGCTTTTCGCCCCAGAAAAACCTTTGTAATCCTCATTGGGGTGAGATCTGTAGGATGACAAGGTCTCTTTCCTCAAACTCCAAGGGTCTCCATCTCCTATCAGCATAAGACTTCTACTAGATCTGTGTAGTCTTCATCTGCTCCTGGATGACTTGAACCTTCTTTTTGTTAGCCTGTACCAAATTTGGACCCATAATTTATGACTCCCCTGGGTTTGTCCAACAAATAGGTGATCTGTATGGTCGCTCGTACAAGGCCTCAAACGGTGTCATGTTGATTGTGGAGTGATAACTGTTGTTGTATGAAAATGCCGATAGTGGAAGGTGTCCTCCCAACTGCGTCCAAAATCGAGGACACAAGCACGAAGCATGTCCTCGAGTGTCTGTATGGTCCGCTCTGTCTGACTATCTGTTTGAGGTTGAAAGGCGGTTCTCAAGCATAACTGAGTTATGAATGCCTCCTGCAATCCCTTCCACAAGCAGGATGTAAAATGTGTGTTGTGATCTGAGATGATTGTCGACAACACTCCATGAAGTTTCACTATCTTCGTCACATAGAGGCATCCCAAACCCTATACTGATCCCTACTCATGGATTGGTAGGAAGTGGGGAGACTTGTTGATTCAGTCAACGATCACCCGGATGGAATCGTGCCCCCTGGATGTGCATGGTAGACCTGTTATGAATTCCATGGAAATACAATCCCACTTCCACTATAGTACCTCAAGTGGTTGAGCTAAGCCTGCTGGTACCTGATGCTCGGCCTTCACTTACTGATATGTGTGGCATCATGATACAAACTATGCCACTGCTTTCTTCATCCCTGGCCACCAATACTGACACCGAAGGTCTTGGTACATCTTCACCACTCCATGATATATCACTAAAGGGGGTGTATATAAATTCCTCAACACCTCCTCCCATAGCGTCACTGGTACCATAGTATGTCCTCTGAAAATAACGACGTTCTCCCCATCTTCATAAAATATCTCAGGAGCCTGTCCTGAGGAAACTTGAGCACGTCAGGCCTCACAGTCTATGTCCCCAAGTTGTGCCTCCCAATCTCACTGAAGAAGTGGGGGAGTGACAGTCATGGATTGGAGGTAAGCTTCCCCATCTCTATCCACAAAGGATATCTGCAACGCGGCTAGCTGCTCTGTCGCCTCACTAAGAAACTATAGGCCAAACCTCATATTGAGTGTGTCTGGTACTATGTTCCCCATCCCAGAAGTATGACTATCTGAAATTCATAGTCTTGTAGGAACTCTAGAAAATGTTGCTATCTCAAGTTCAGGTCCTTCTGTGAGAATATATACCTGAGACTCTTGTGATCAGAGTAAATAGTAAACTATTCACCCATCAACTAGTGCCACCATATATTTAGTGCAAAGACCACTACTGATAACTCTAGGTCATGGGTAGCATAGTTCTTATCATGTTTTCTCAAATATCATGAGTCATAGGTGATCACCGCTCACTCCTACATCAGGACACAACCCATTCTGGTCCCTAATGCATCGCAGTAAACTACGTACCCAACGCCCTCTTCTAGTATCCTCAATATGGGAGCACTCTTCAGTCTCTACCTCAGCTCCTAGAAACTCCCCTAGCACTTCTCTATCCACAAGAAAGGCTTCCATTTCTTCATCAAGGCTTACAAGGGTGTTGCTACCCTGGAGAAGTCAGGTACAAATATTTGGTAGTACCCATCCAATTCCAGGAAACCCCGCACTTCGGTCACACTCCTAGGTGGTTTTCAAGAAAGCATTGCTTGTATCATTCCCAGATCCATTGTGAATCCATCCTCTGGGATAAAGTTCCCCAAGAAGTGGAATTCCCATATCCAAAACTGGAACTTAGAGAGATTTCTATAAATCTGGTGCCCTCGGAGTGTATCCAAGAACTATCTTTAGGTGCGTGGCATGCTCCTCCTCCGATGCAGAGTATACCAAGATGCAATTGATGAATACCACCACAAAGCGATCGAGTTATGGATGAAAGATCCTGTTTGTGAACCTCATAAACACTTACAGAGCATTTTTCATGCCGAAAAGAATCACCAAGAACTTGTAATGGCCATACCGACATATGAAGTCATTCTTTGGTTCGTCCTCATCCTGTACTCTGAGCTGATGATATCCTGATCTAAGGTCTATCTTCGAAAACCAATGATCTCCCTTCAGCTGGTAGAAGAGATCATCGATCCTTGAGAGTGGATACCTGTTCTTCATGTTCACCTAGTTCAGGTGCTGATAGTCCAAACAAAGCCTCAATCTCCCATCATCCTTCTTGACGAACAAGATTGGGGATACCCATGGAGAAACAATGGTCCTTATGAACCCCTTTCCCTACAAGTCCTCCAGCTCTACCCGAAACTCCCAAAGCTCCACGAGAGCCATCCGATATGCTGGTGTAGATTTTAGTGTCTTCTTGGGGTATATGCCAATGTAAAAGTCTACCTCTATGCGTGGAGGTTGTCCTTGAACATCATCAGGAAATACATTAGCATACTATTCCACCACTACAAGATAACTCAGACTCCTCACGTCAACTGCTCCATGGGTGAGGCTAGCCAACTAATGAGTAATCGGATGCACCCTCCTCTAAGATAGATCATCCTATGCTTCAAAGGTTTCCTTCTCCCTGGTAAAGGTAAACTTGATCCCATCCTCATTGACACACTTCACTTTGCTCCTGAAACAGTCGATCTGAGCATGGACTATGGATAGCCAGTCCATACCCAAGATGACGTCATAAGGACTCGACGCTACTACTAAGAGATCCCATCTGAATCTCTCGCCTCATATATTAACCTCACACTGTTAGCACTAGTGTGTAATAATATAATCTTCCCCCGTAGGAGTCTCTAATTTCAAGGATCGATCCAACGACTCCATCAGAATCTCTGAGCTCCGAATGAGTGTTGTGGAAATGAAAGAGTGATTGGCACTTGTGTCTATAAGTACTACAGCTAGGGTGGAATAGACATAGTTCCTACCTCTAATCATCTCCGGAGCACCATGGTCATGGGACTATGCTGCCTATAGTTGTGCTCGCCCTTGCCACCTGCTCCCTTTGGTTAGGGTGGACCTCTTGGTGGTGGTGGTGGTAGAACCTCAAGTCTTTGCCCACCGCTTGCTACACGTCCTTCTCCTCTACCTCGTTCACCACCCTGCAGAAATCCTCACTCAAATCTCTTCCTCTTCCTCAATGGTTCCTCAACATTCCATTGATCTTCGGTACGGTGGGTCGGGCAGTCGTGAGCCATGCGGCCCCACCCCCTACACGTGAAGCATAATCTGCCTCCCAACTGACCTTTTCTACCTAGTGAGCTCTGCACCTCTGACCCTATGTCCTAGGGTCATCCACCAGTGGGTCTGGCCCACTTGGACCTCTTCTTCATCTTTCTACTACCTCTTAATGATGACTCGGCTACCTTTCATCCGATCGTAGCTCTCACCGTCAGTGCCTGCTCAGCTATGAAGCTCTCCACAAACAGTGCTCGCCCAAGCAGTCTAGCCTATGTCGGGATATTCAGCGATATCAATGATGCTCTAATCTCTCTCTAGAGACCCTTCTCAAAGGTCTAGGCCCTGAAGAATGGGCCTCGTACCATGTTGATGGTGTAGCGCAAGAGGTTAGTGAATCTCTTCGAGTACTGGACCACTAATAAGCTGCCCTGTTGTAAGTGTAGTAGCTTCTATATAAGCACTGATCGTAGTGTCGCTGGAAAAAACTCCACCCTAAAGAGGCTTTCAAAATATGTTCATGTGAGGGTCACCACGTTATGAGACTCAAGAATCAGGATCCACCATCTCCCTATTATTCCCTAAAAAATTCTAGAATCTTGGATAACCATCTGCTTTGCTGGTGTCTCAACCAAGCGAAAAATTCTAGCCACAGCCTCCAGCCAGTCCTCAGCTACCTGGGGATTTTTCGTGCCTCGAAACCTCAGAGGACACTATCTATGAAACTCATGCAATGCACTCAGTCGGCGTGTACATAATTATGGTGGGGCCGGTGGCATATACTACCAAATAGGTGGTGCTGCTGCTAGTGCACCACCTAAAGGTTCTACCACAGTAAGAGGGCCCTACACCAAAGCCTTGTCACTCAGTGGGCCATCATAGTGTACTCTCTTGGGAATCCTGGATTGCTATCTACATGATAGAATCCTCAAAAGAAAAAGGTTCTCCACGGTCAATAAGTTATACCTGATGAGAAGATTCAAAAGCGATAAAAGTAAAAACATTTCCAAAACACATGTAATCTATGTTTTCATGCACTGAGTCAGAAATAAGAATTTAGGGTCATGTTGTATGGATACATAAGCCGCCGCACCAACACTGGACTCCCTGAACTGAAAACCATACTCAAAACACTTAACACTATTGCTCCATTAAAAACATCAGAGTCCTAGTTCAATGGTAGAATCGACTCCTCTGATACCTCTTAGTAACGAACCATCCCCCGGGGCTCGTTCCGTGACTACCCCAAGCTTGCCTTACATAGTCCAGGGGTTAGAAACTAGAAATGGAAAGGCATATCCCTAAAACAGGAGGAAATTGCCTTTAAACCTATACAAACACACAGTCTAAGAACACAACAAGATCCAACCACGAAGTAAAACTATAGTAGTAAAAGTGTGTACTGAAAGTAAAGGGTCCAGAATACAATCCCAACTGAAAGATAAAACAAAAACTGAAAAACATAAAACAACTCCGTAAATCATCCACCAAGGATCTTACTGAAAGGTAGGTATAGCACGTCTCAAATGCTCTCCACGTCATCCAATGTCCTCTGTATACCACTTGGTCCTGGCTCCCTCAAGTCTTATCCAAGCTGCTCGTCATCTGCACAAGACACAACAGGGTGTGGGCGAAGCCCGTGTAGGGGTGATTATAACAATACCCAGTAGGGACCCCGAGACCCCCAAAGGTCTCATAGAATTCCAAAAAGTAAAACCAGAAAACATGATCTCAATCACAAAGAACAAAGAAAAATACACAGCTCAAACCATGTATAAGTAAAAGCACAAAAGTACATATGATAAGTCAAGAAGATTGATCATCTTATTCTATCAAGAGGCACTACTGCTGAAAATATGAATTATGAACCACACAGGATTGTTAGGTACTAACCCCCACAAGACACACATAGGATCTGACCCACACAGGATCAGTATTTTTTGACCCACACAGGATCGCTGAGCGCTGACCCACTCCGGATCTGACCCACACATGTTTGGTATGTTGTTGATCCGCGATGGGCCGCTCAAAGGCAGGTCCTCATCGGGTCATGTACTGATAATCCACACAGGATCTCTAGGTGGATATCCACATAGGATCATTTGGTGATAATCCAAACAGGATCTCTAGGTAATGACCCACACAGGATCACACGGTACTAACCTCTGTATGATCTATCTCCAACCTCCACCTCACTGTCAGCCACTGGATTCCCGCTCATAGTACACTTGATTCTTGAAGAACGGCCCCTCAAGCCATCATTTTTATTTCAACCAGAACAAAGTCCAACAAAGAAGTAACTCGATGATTCTTGATGTCATAAGGGTCCCAATGTAATATATGGTGTGTCAACTGGATTCCCAGTCTGTAATTTATTCATATTTTAGCGCCAAGGTCCTGGTTGGATTCGAAGTCGATCCAACCCAGCCGTACACCAACTTTCTACAAATATCTCGTGGAGTATCTTATAAAAACTTTATAACTCCAAGGATCTCATCTCCATATACGATTCATTAAATGCGCGTCCAGTTTGCAAGTTATGACCCTTTAAGCATTTCTAGGCCCGAGAGGGGTCTGGGTCCGGTCTGACCCCATCGGACCGACCCAGTTTGGGTCGGACCCGGCCCGGTTTGGCTGGATCATGGTGGGCTCGGCCCGCTAGGCCACCAGATGTGTGCGGCCTACCTGGTGGTTTGGCCCACTGCCTGGCGTGACCCGCGTAGGGGTTGCGCGGTCCGCCTCCCAAACGGCTCAAAGATCCATTCGGTTTATTAAAGGCAATACTATGTGGCGCCACCTTGCCACCCGTGGGACCTTCAAGAGGCAGTTGTCTTTCCATCTCAACGTAGCTTCCTTCAGTGTGGCGCACAACGGCCCGCCGCCTCCACCTCCACGGCCGACTGTTTTCGGCCGCCCGTCCGACCACCACAGCGTCGAGTGGTGCCACTCTTCCACTGCGGACGGTGGTTTCCGGCCAACGCTCTCGTCTTCTGTCGTCAGTTGTCATCGCCGTCATGCCGGCAATTCTTTCACGGGGCTCCGACGATGCCCCAGAGCTCTGTTTTCACTTCCGATCACGTCTATGGGATCCTCTAGATACTTTCATCGCTGCGAGGCTCTTGGATTCCAGATTCTAATGAGTTGAATAATTATCCCCTGAAGAACACCACAAGAACAAAGTGGCAGAGGGTTTAGGCCTTGTTCCCTTAGCCCTCTCCCTCCGCGTTATCATTATAAAAAGTGGGAAATTATTCAATTTATCTTTAATAAATAAACTTCATTCAAATCCCCCGCATTGACCACCCGCAAATTCAATAATGAGTAGAAGAAACGTGGGAATTTATTGAATTAAATGACAACCCCTACCTCATGAACCGTCAGAGGTATCATGGTCGTTGGAGGAAAGAGAGTCCCTATCGGATTAAGGTCATCGGTGTTCATTGATCTAGGATTGTTGTCATCCAAGTTTCCATCCTCTGTCGGTGGAATACGTCATGTCACTTCGCTAGAGGTTCCTTTCTTAGTGAAGTCTTGTCAAAACTCCACCCCGAGCCTCACTTAAATAGAGGGGGAAAAGGTGAGTAACACACCAAGGAATTAATGAGGTTCATTTAGTGAATGAACCTCTTAATTTTCCAATGGTTTAGTAACAAATAAAGGAGATTCAAGCCATTAATTGTCTTGACAAGTCACCGGTCACCACCACCGCCACTCATCCGCTGAAGAAAAAGAAATAAAATAACATGTTAAGTTATTTTATTATTTTTCTATAAAGTCCAAAATTTAACCTTTTCAACCAACCTACTGCGATTGAATTGAAGCTTTCCTTAAGTGAATCCCGATGTTTCGAATTCAACAGTGTCCTCGGATTTTAAATCTAATCACCGTTTCAAACGATAGAAAATGCCGCATGTGCAATTACTGAACGTGCCTTAAAAAAGTTCAAAAATTCATTCCAGAAACCCCGGGCCTCGGAATCAAGTGCTTTCAATTTTTGCAGACATGTAAAAATCCCAAATAATTAAAGAAAATTACATGGAATTTTTGGGTCTTTACAAAAATAGGTGATTAAATATATATTGTCCATCATTTTAGGGAATAGTGAATTATCCATTAATGTGAACTTGGTTTAACAGTCACATTGGATATGATTAGATTAATTCACATTTTAAATAGCATATATAATGAATATATTTAATTTATATTGATCATAGATGAACTATGTTAATACTAATGTTTAATATATTTAAAATAAGGTATCAAGATTTAGACATCTTGTTAATGATTTTCATGACTGTATGATTTCCCGTAATTATTATTGTTCATCATAAAATTATTATTAGTTTTAATAAATGGATGGTTTTATGAGGAACCATGTTAATGTTTAAAATAATGGACAATGAAATGATTTTACACATGAGAAACTGAAGTTTTTGGAAGGTGAAATCAAAATTCGTGTTTCTATTATTATGAAAATTTCTCAATCCATGAATCATAATGAGCATCAAAAATGAGAAACTAAGGGAATAAAATACTGTTGTGAGATTCATGAGGTAAAATCAAGCATCATTTATTGGTTCCAATAATCCACTAATATTTTTTTACAACAGATCGGTACTATTGAAAAAATATTTTCCATTATCCATTTCCTCAAACAAGAAATGGTCATATTTGTTGTTTATCATTCAGAGGGTGAAGATAATCATAGTTGTAAACATATCATGTATCTAAGTAAATGAGATGATATAATCTCATTATCATGGGATGATTTTAAGAGATTATTTTATAACAATTACCTCTGCCATATTATTTTTATGAAGATAGAGAAGGAAGTCATTGAGTTTAACTAGTAAGATTATAAATCTATTGATACATATGTGGAAAAAAATTTAAAGACTAGTAAGATTTTTTTTGGTATTATTATCTATACAGCATGTAAGAAGTATGGGTTCATTAGTTTCATTAAAACACATCTCCAAATGGGAATTAGAAATATGATCCATTAGTAACATTGATAAAATCCATCGATTTTATATTAAGGTGGAAGTAGAGATTGGAGTCGCCAATAAATATCATGGGTTTGATATGAAAAGAAAGATATATTTCAAATAAAAATATAATAACTAAATTCATGGAAAGAAAATGAAATTTTTTTTCTTTATTTTAATAATTTTTTGAAATATGAATAGATGGAATTGAATTATGGGGACTTAAGGGTTCTAAGTGTGTAAAAGAAGACCATCCAAAAAAAACGATGATGTAATGTGATGAAGATAAATAATTATGAAAATATAATGAAATCTCTAGAGAATGAACTATACACACTAAAATTCCATAACTGAATGGAGTACAAGAATTATATTATCCAGTAAACATATCAAATGGCTAGTGATAATGATCAATATTTGAAACCGCTTTAGAAAAAATGAAAAGGTAAAATCACTTGTGATCACTATGTAGATGTGGGATCTCATAATAGAGTGGTAAAAGGTACACAAAACATATACTATAAAACTAATAATTTTCTATTTTATTATGGTTCTATACACACATTTATTTTTTATGAGTCTTTTATGATAATCACACTATAACCATAATGATTAGATGTCGAAATACCATTATAAATTCTTTATGATATGATTATCGTATACCGTGTCTATGATTATTCGAAAGTTAACATTTTTGGGAATGTGTATCCTTCAATATGTATTTCGTCATTAAGTTTAAATTTTTTTATGTTCAGAATGTATTGTAAGTATTACCCCAAGTCATTAAAATATTTTCATTTAGAATTTTTTTTTATATCTTTACAATACACATAACACCTGATTTAAGCAAAACACTACCCAAACAAAATTTTCAAAATTACGAAAATAGTAACACATTTTGAGTGTTTATATAATAAATTTCTATATTATATATTGAATCAAATATTTTTACACTCATATAATAAATTTTATGGGCATAAGATAAAAATGAACCCAGTAAAACATATAAAATACTATATTTTTTATAGATGTAGTTTTTTCACATTTTTATAGAGAACCCTATTTAAATCCAATTTTGGGACATTTTATAAATTTTACATGTAAAAATAAACTTAAACTTTTTATTTTAAACATAAAAATTATCTTAGGGTGATGTTTTTGTATTTTTCCGCAATGTTTCATTTTTTAATGAATAATAAAAAATACTGAAATTTAATCCAAAACAGATTTTTCATCAACATTATTTATAAAAAACAAATAAAAATTTTAATTTTTTTAAAATTTTAATTAGATCATATTTTTATAAATTAATCAAATTTAGGTCATTTTAATGAATTTAAATTTGAAATTGACTATAAAAACATAGCAGACTTCATGACATTTTTACTTTAAAACCCTGCATTGTCATCCTGCCTGTGGGATTAATTTTAATTTCATTTCTGAAACTTATGTGATTGGAATTTGGAAAATATGATTCCATATTTGGAATAATAATAATATATATTCTAATAAGTCCAAAAAATATTTTACCAAAATGATTAGTGAAAGTGATTAAAACTAATTATAATTATTAATGTAAAAATAAGCTTAATAAAGGAGTGAACTTTTAATTTAAAGGCCCTAATAACCTAGCCACTAGTCCAACACCTCTTGTATATCCATTTATCATCCATAATCCTTAGATTCTTGAGTTTTTTAATAATTTTGTGACTTTTTTTATGTAAGAACATGTGCTCACCTAACATGTTATCAAAAATTCCAAGTGAGTCATTTTCATTCACTATAAAAGATCACCGCCTCTACCACCTCTTCACACAACTAAAAACTATTAGGTTCAGCCACAATCTACCCAAATAAACTACTAACATCCCTCCCCATGACCATGAATCCTATTTTTTGTTAGAAATCCTACCAAGGAAGCCTTTTGGTATAAATGAAAAGAAGTTACCTGATTAAGAGGTAACGTCTTCTCTCAAGAATTTTAGTTTCATTCCCATTATCCACTCCCTATACTCTCATTATTCTATTTTTACATAAAAACACCAATATCATCGGTATACTAGGAATTTTATATATTAATATTTATACCTACACTTAAACACACCTTCATCTAAAGGATAACGAACATTATATTTCTCTATACGACGAACTTCTGCCTCATGAAATGATGATTGTTCATTTTACCCTTACCACCTATCATGGTGGACATTCTGATGGACACTCTATTAATATATTTTATATATTTTATTTATAATGTATTTATTCATCTTTATTTTTTTATTTATAACATACCTTTATTTTTTTTTTCTTTTGTATATACGATAATTTCATTTTAGGAAGTGTAGACTACTGCCCCCCTCAAAGCGATATGACTCATTCATGCCATAAATGGAACATATAAAACATTTTCTTAATAAAACTATATAAAATATATAACATTTATATGATAAAAATAATTATAATTTACATATTTATCTTTTAATTTTAATTCTGTTAATAAATTAATGAGATGAAAGTAGTGTCCGTACATATGTACATCCTACCATCTCCATGAAGGGTGTACTTAATTTATATTCTCAAAATATTATGGAATATTATAAATACATATGTAATGAATATATAATATAATTTATTCATGGTTTAAATTATTTATATGATAAAATGATTATCTAATTAAATGGAATAACAAATCATATGTCAAAACATACTTGGGAAAACTAGGGAATTAACACTCAAAATAGTTAAATAATGAAAGAGTGTTAACAAACAGATAATAAAATATTATAAAACTATAATATATGTTATTATAAACATTATTTGGGTCCTATTATTAGTTATTAACATTCATAAAACCACTATAAAATAGGCTAAATACCACACAGAAAAAAGGAAGGATAAGGTAAGGGTATTTCATCTCAATTTATATTCAATTGAGACTTATTTTTTTGTTATGCACCAATTCACTTTTATTTGATGTATATACATCCATTTTATATTCTATATCATGAATCTACTCATTATAATGATATTATAACTTTTATTTAAATCACATGGAACTATGATTTAACTATTTCATTGTAGTATGGGATAGATTAAAATGTTCAAATATTATTTTTCCTCAAGGATATCATAATTTCAAACACTTATTGTTAATTGTCATCCTATGAGGTATTGTTGATAAATAAATATTATTTTTTAAATATAGATATTTGATATGTAATATTATTTAATTTTTATATTGAGAATTCATTGGACATGAAATACATGGGTTGGGGACCATTTAAGGAAACCCCTATGGGTTGGGGACTGGTTATGCAAGCCCCTCAATGCATCGATAGCCTTTTGAGGGGAATTAGTTGGCCAAATAGTTTAAAATATCTCTTGAAGGTAAAGGTATCATGTTCCTAGAAAACATGGTATCCAAAAAATTAAAAATTCCTTTATTGGGAATTCAGTTATTATTTATCCATGGTAATTTTCATCGACATATTTATGGATGAATTTCATTTTCAATTCATTGAATTAATGGAATGTGTTTTCAGTTTTATACATTTTCACATTGATATTACCTTATATATTTATTTTAATGGAATTTTTTATTAGTTATTTACATTTTCATGTTAATTTATTCCAATTTATTCATTATTTATTTCTCTTTCCTTGCCCTTACTAATAATTTGATCTCACCCTTATTATGTTTCCTTCACCAGGTTATGAAGAATAAATCTTTGAATATGCATTCAAGAACATAGTTTATTTTATTTCTATGTATCATGTTTATATTTCTAATTTCTCAATGTATTGTGGGTATCATGTATGTAATCTAGCTTTACATGACTACTAAACTAAATGGACCGTTGGAATTTTTTCCTTGTAATAATGCCACTGTAATAAAATAATGCACCAATTCTGGGATTTTTGGGGTTTGGGTGTTACCATTGGTATCAAAGGAAGTTTAGCAGTAAACTTGGAAACTATATTTAGAAATCATAGATTTAGGAAAACAACCCTATGTTATATATTAAGGATAACTATACATGAAAATCCAATAATTTTTCAAAGGTAGTGATTATGGGGGTACTCCTAGAAATACATCCATGACTGGATACTACATGTGGGCTTGGTTCTATCATAGATTTACCTAGATGTAATAAATCTAACAAGGTGATTTGGGATTGACTCAGGGTAACCCAAGTACACAACAATTGGCCTTACTGAGAACTTTTATTGACACTCCCAAGGGATATTATTAGCATAATTCACTTTTTATTTACATACCATTATGAAGGATTTGAAAGTAAGGATTTCCCCAAGGTAACCAATGTATATGATTTATGGATTTATGATGCATAAATTTATGTCATATGTTATACTATGTTTAGATTTATAGAATTTTCATAATTTTATTAGCTAATATATTATATGTCATTGTCCAAAAATTGATCTTGGAAGGAAGAATTTTGACAAAATTTCTGGAAAATTTAGAGTTTGACCTTCTGGTTAAATCAATATAGATGGTATTTGAACAAATAAAATCATGGAGATTGTATAGAAACATAATTAGTTTAGGAATAATAATATTTTTCTAATGTATAACCCTATTCCAAAGATAGAATCACCTATGTTGGATTTCATTATGTCGAAGAAACACCCATTGTTCAGTGGTACTACTAATCTAATTGTAGCTAAGCAAGGGATTATATCTCTTGAGAGGATATTTATTTCCCTAGAATGTAGTGAAAATTAAAAGGTTACACATGCAGTCTATTTCTACCATGGTGATGTTATTTAGTGGTATTATCTGATCCAAAATACAAGGGAGGAAGAATAAATTGAACTTAATGAAAGGATAACTTTTAAGGATATTTTCTTCGATAAATACATCCCTTGTGATCAACAAATAGGGATGAAGAGAAATTTCTTTAGTATAAAGAAAAAGGAAGAAGATAGTGTTACAGATTATGAATCTAACTTTTCAAGGTTATCTAGGTATGCTACGGATTATATATGCAACAAAAAATGAAATATAAACCACTTATTTGAAGGTCTTAAAACAAATCTCTAAAAGGACCTGGTTTCTCTAAATTTTTCATCATAAAAAGAAATAGTTTTATACACCATCAACATAGAGATGGAATTTTCAATATTCTGTGTATTAAAAGTAAACCAAGTGAAGAATATTTCTTCTCTACATCATGAGAAAGGGAATATATCAAATAAGAATAAGGGGATAAAGTAATTCCAACCTTGTGTGAACTATGGAAAAAATCACTCTGGGAAATGCTTAAAGGGACTCATATTTTATTTTAAGTATGGAGAAAAGGGCTATCATATTAAAGACACTTAAGGTAAGAAGAAAAATTATGATATTCATTGTGTAACTTGTAGGGATATAGGTCACTACTCTAATAATACCCCAATAATCAAAGTAATTTACCATAGAAAAGGCCAAGTGGATATAAAAAAGCGTATGCAGTCACTATGGTAGAGGTTGAAGTGCCAAACTATGAGTTTGAAGGTACAATAATATTATCTTAAAATTTATACAATGTATTATCTGATTTTGGAACATTTCAAAATTTTATATCTACCCAATTTTCCAAAAAAATTGAAATTTTACTTCTGATTTATTAAGAGCGATGTCGGTTAAAACTTCTAATGGAATCATCATTGTAACAAATATGTGTCGGTAAGTCCCCATTATAACACATAATCATACATTATATGATGAAATTGTTATCATAATTATGGTTCACTTTTATATCATCCTCGGTATAGATTGAATCTAAAAATATGATGAAAAAAATTATTTCAAGAGAAATAAATCTAAGAGGTGTGAGGAAAATATTGAATCCCTCATCTTTAGAGAAGAATATTCCACACATAATTCTTATTTAGAATCACCCTTAGTATCTCTACTAAATTAATTTATGGGGGTAAAAGATAAAACAATGTCTGTTGAAGAAGAATGTAATCTTCAAATTGATGATGTACCAACTGTGCATGAGTAAATTGATGTATTTCTGAAGGATTTATTGGGAAAACTCCCCCAAATGTGAGGTTGAATTCTCCATTGATTTAATCCATGATTCAAGGAAAATATCAAATACTCCCTATAGAATGGCCAAATTGGTATTAGAAGAGTTAAATAAATAACTATAGGATTGGGTTAATAGGGATTTATTCGCTCAAGTGTTTCATCTTTGGGATCCCATGTTCTCTTTTTCAATAAGAATGATAGATCCATCAGGTTGTGAGTTGATTATAAGTAAATCTCTACCATTATAATAAAGAAAAAGTATCCATCACCTAGAATTTATGACTTGTTTGATCAACTTCATAGATCCCAATATTTTTCAAAGATTTATCTTTATTCTGGATATCACCAATTGCAAGTGAAGAAGGAAGAAATTCTGAAGGTTGCATTTAGGATAAGGTATGTACATTACAATTTTATAGTAATGAAATTTGGACTAACTAATGCACCATTTATTTTTATGGACTTATTGAATAGATTATTCAAATAATATCTTGAAAATTTTATTATGGTGTTCATTGATGATATCTTGGTGTATTCTAAAACCTATGAGGACAAGGAAAATCACTTGAGGGTCATTATTAAGACATTTATAAGGGAAGAGTTATATTGGAAATTATGTCAATACATTTTTTGGGCTTTAAGAAGTTACTTTTCCTGACAATATTGTCTCATAGGATGGAATATCAGTTGATCCTACAAATAAAAAGGTAGTCAGATAATGGACTACACCAACATTCATAATTTAAGTATGTAGTTTCATTAGTTCAAAAGGCTACTATTGGTGGTTTGTTCATAAATTTTCATGATTGGATAACCCCTTAACCATGCTTACATGAAAAGGGGTTATGTTTGTTTAGACAAAGGAATGTGAAGAAATCTTTTATTAGATAAAGATAAGATTAGTCAATGATCCAATTTTGAATATACCATCTAAGAGTGATGGTTTTTTCATATATAGTGATGCATCAAATAAAGGACTTGGTTGTTTCCTTATAAAAAATAATAAAGTCATTACATATGAATCAAGGAAATTGAATACTCATGAAAAAAACTATCTAACCCATGATCTGGAGTTAGTGGCTATAATCTTCACATTGAAAATATAGATACATTATCTCTATGGAGAAATATGTTAGATACACACTAATCATAAAATAATAAAACACATATTCTCATAGAAAGATCTTAACATGAGATGATGGAGATGGCTCAAACTACTAAAGGATTGTGATTTCTCTATACACTACCATCCAGTGAAAGAAAATAAGGTGGTGGATGTGCGATTAGGAAAGATTGTGGAGTTCTAACCCAACTATGTATTTAGAATGACCTTGTGTTTTTGGATCTAGTAAATATGGATATGGGAATTTTTAAAGAAGGGGATACATCAATCATTTATCAAATGATTTCAAAACAATCTTTATTAGAGAGGATAAATAATTCTAAATTTAATGATTAGGACTTTCATAATAAAATTAAAGGTGTGAATGATGTAAAATTAGTAGTCTTTATTTGTGAAGATAGTGTTCTAAAATTTGGAAATAGGTTATGTGTTCCATTTACAACTAGGCTGAAAATAGATTTATTAGATGATTCTCATAGCTCGAATTTATCTATAAACTCTAGGTGCACAAATATATATATGGATTTTATGGAACACTTTTTGTGGGATAACATAACGCATGAAACTATGGATTATGTGTCCCGATGTTTAGTTTTTCAACACGTGTAAGCTTTAAGGAAACAAACTAATAGAGTTCTGGAACCTCTTCCTATCCCTATGTAGAAATGGAATGACATTACTATGGAATTTTTCACCAACTACCAAAGACTCCTATAAGGAATAACACAATATGGGTTATTGCTGTTCACCTAACCAAATATACACATTTACTTTCATTAAGTGAATATCTTCCTCTTGAATGTCTCACAGGGCTCTACATTAACGAAGTTGTAAGACATCATGGCGCACCTTTATAAATTGTCTCTAATCAAGACACATTCTTTACATTAAAATTATGGAAGTGTCTTTATAAGTCTCTGAACACTGAGATTCATTTGAGCAGTGTATATAATCCTCAATCTGATGGAAAATCTGAATGAAAAATTAAAACAATGTAAGACATGTTGAGAATATGTTCACTAGACTTTCAAGGTATGTTGGATCAATACTTACCTTTGGTGGAGTTTTCCTATAATAATAGTTTATATTAAAGTATTAAAATGGAAAAATATAAAGCATTATATAGCAAGAGATTTTTTACTCCAACATGTTGGGATGAAGTTCATGAGAGGAAACTCACATACCCCAAAAAAATTAAGAGGAAATGAAAAAGGTAAAGGCAATTAAAGCTCGTATTAAATCATATCAATGTAGGAAAAATATTTTTGCTGATTTTCAGAGGATGGATTTGGAATTAGAAGGGTGAGATCATGTTTTCTTGAAGGGATCATTATGGAAGGGTGTTATTATATTGAGTAAGAAATGGAAACTGAGTCCTAGGTACATTTGACACTTCAAAATTATTAAAAGAGATGGAATTGTTTCTTATCATTTACCATTGCTGCAAAATATATCAAAGGTATATGATGTGTTTCATATATCCTTGCTAATGACGTACATGTAGAACAAAACATATGTGATCATATCTAATGAAAATGAGTTGTAACCTGAATTTTGATGTTGTGAATAACCCATCTAGATTATTGATACCATAGAGTAATTACTGAGGAATCAGACGACTCAACTTATAAAGGTACTCTAGATAAATCACAAAATTGAAGAAGCTATGAGTGAAATAAGGGATCATATAAAGGTGAAAAACCTACATATTTTTAAAGGTAATACCCTAAAATTAAATGGATTAATTATTTTAGGAGGGAAGAATGTGTCGACCCAATAATTTACCACATTTTTCTTTATATTTTGTTGATATCTTTATAATATGCATAACACCTCATTTAAACAAAAAAAATACTTAATCAAATTTTCCACAATCAAGAAAATACTAACACTTTTAGAGTTTTCTTGTATTAAATATCTATATTATATATCAATTAAAATATTTGGACACTAATATAATACATTTGATAGGAATAAGATTAAAATGAACCAAAGAGAACACATAAAATACTATATTTTTTATACATGTAGTTTTGTAACCTTCTCATGGAGAACCCTCATTAAATCCAATTTTGGACCCTATTATAAATTTTTATGTAAAATTAAATTTAAACTATCAAAGTGAAACAAAAAAATTATCTTAGGGTGATATTTTAGTATTTTTCCACAATGTTTTATATTTTAAGTGAATAATGAAAAATACTTAAATTTAATCAAAAACTACTTTTTCATATAATTTATTTGTAAGGTTAAATTATATTTTTAACTTGTTTTAAAGTTTAATTAGATTATATTTTTTTTAATTAATCCAATTTTGGTAATTTTAATCACATTTAATTTAAAATTGACTGTAAAAAATAACAAATGTTAGGACATTTTTTCTTTAAAAACCAACATTGTTGTCCTACCTACTAGATTAATTTTAATTTAATTTCATCCAATTTTGTGATTTGAATTTGGAAAAATTAATTCTATATTTAGAAGAAGCATAATTTATAATGTCTAATAACGCCAACTTTTTTTTACCAAAAATATTAATGAAAGTGATTTAAATTAATTATAATTATTAAGGTAAAAATAAGCTTAATAAAACAGTAAACCTTTTACTTAAGGTCCTAAATGACCTAGACACTTTTTGAAAACCTATTGGGTGGCCATGTATGATTTATAAAACTTAAATTTTGTAGTTTATTTTTTTTATGAATTTTTAGGAAATAACATGTGCACACCTAACTTGTTTCCAAAAATTCCAAGTGAGTCAGTTTCCTTCCCTATAAAAGGACACCACCTCTCCCAGTTCTTCACACCACTAGAACCGCTTAGTATTGGACATGATCTGCCTAAATAGTCTCCCAAAATACCTCCCCATGACCTTTTTCCCTCCATTTTGGATGGAATCCTCCCAAGGAAGCGTTTTTTTATAAACCAAAAGAAGTTACCCAATTAAGATGTAACATTTTGTCACAGTCATTTTAGTTTTATTTCCATTATAAACTCCCTATAATCTTATTATTCTAATATTACATAAAAATTATTATACACAATATATTAGGATTTTTTTGTTAAAATTCAGACATAATTTTACACACACCTCTAACTAATGGATAACGAACATATTATTTCAACATAAAAATAACTACTACCTCACTAAATGATAATTGTTCATTTTTCATTTACCACCTCTTGAGGTGGCCATTATTATGAACACTCTATTTATATATGTTATATATTATATTTATAATTTCTTTATTTTTCTATAATTTTTATTTAGAACATACCTTTATTCATCCCATCATGTGTAAATATGATTATTTCATTTGAGGAAGTGTGGATTATTTCCTTCTCAAAGCGATATGACTCGGTCATGCCATACATGGAGTGTATAATGGATTGTTTTAATAAACCTATGTAACATATATAAAATATATATGATAATTTAATTATAATATACATATTTATCATTTATTTTCCATTCTTTTAATAAATTAATGGAATGAAAGTAGTGTTTGTGGGTACGTATAACCTACCGTCTCCATAAACGGTGCACTTAATTTCTAATATCCAAATATTATGGACTATTCTAAAAACATATTTACTGAATATAAATGATAATTTAGTAATAATTTACATTATGGAGATTATTAAATCATGATCTAATTATTAGTAATAACAAATCACAAGTCAACCCATACTTGAGAAAATAAGGAAATTAACACTCAAAATAGTTAAAATAATGAAATAGTTTTAATAAACGGGTAATAAAATACTATAAGCAGTTAATATATGGTATTATAAACCTAAGTGTGGTTCTGGTATTAGTTAGTAACATATTAAAACAACTATAAAAGATGATATATTCCACACAACAAAAAGGAAGGATAAGGTAATGGAATTTTATCTCAATTTACATTCCATTGATACTTATTTTTTGTTATAGACCAATTAACTTCTATTTGGTGTATATTATTTAATTTGATATGATATATCATCAATCTATTAATTCTCATTATATTATAATTTTCCTTTATTTCATAGTTATTTATGATTTAAATATTTCAATGTGGTATGACACACATTAGAATGTTTAAATATTATTTTTTGCTCAAGGATATCTTAATTTCAAAAAACCCTTATTTTTACTTATTCCCATCTTATGTATTATTGATAAATCAATATTCTCTATTAAATATGAATGTTTGACAAGTAAATTTTTTTATTTGATATATAAATAATACTTTAGGCATTAAATATATGGTTTGGGGTTCATTTAAGGCAAGCCCCATGGGTTGGGGACCAGTTAATATGAACCCCTCAAGGAATCAGTAGTCTCTTGATGTGAATTAGTGGAAAAAATAGTTTAATATGTATCTCAATTGTAAAGGTATCTTGTGGATAGAAAGCATGAAGTCTGAAAAATAATTATTTCCTTTATTGGGAATTCAATTATTATTTATCCATGATATTTTGCGTCGGTATATCTATGGATGCATTTTATTTTCAATTCATTGAATTAAAGGCATTTGTTTTTAGTTTCTTACCTTTAAACATTGATATTTACATATCAAGTTATTTGAATGGAATGTGTTATCAATTATTTTTCATGACATGTTAATTTATTTCAATTGATTCATTATTACTTCAGCTTTACTTTCCCTCACTGATCATTTTTCCACATCCCTGGTTTAATGAAAGAAACATTATGTTCAGTGACATACATGATACTGCATATCAAAGTTAAAAAAAACTAAATATTATTATGATGCCTTATAACCTAGCTGTTAAAATGGTGGGAATGAATACTATTAATTTTTATGTGAATAACTGTTTTAAACATGTATATAATTAATTCTTTTGTGAACAATTATTTAGAAATGAAAATAAAACCCTTATTAATTAAAACAAAATGTTTTCTAAAAAAATATTAAAATTCAAATAAGTGAGTTTGTAAAATAATAAAATCAATATTGATAGATTTTATTAATTATATATTTATTTAATATATTTAATTTAATATTTAAAATATATCTTATATGTTTTCTAGACATGATATGAGAACAAATTCAATTTTTTGAATAAAAGAATTATTTATCAAAAAAAAGTACTTTTATTGCCTTTTGATGGATAAACCTTTATAAATATGCTTTTTGTCACTTTTATATGATATATTTGAAAAAATAAACTTCTACTTTAAAACCACCTTTTCTTCTAAATTTTTTATAAAGTTTACTTGTCATTTTAATTGGTTTTAATGTATAATTGTATTATATATTTATCATTTAATCCATTTTTTATCATTTTAATTAATTTGACATTGGAATTAAATATTAATTCACATCAAATTTTCATGGTTTTTACTTTTTAAAACCTCGTTTTCTTATTTTGATAGTGAGGATTCATTTTAAATTAATTACAAAAACTTCTAGGTTTTGAATTTGGAAAAAGGGATTACATATTTTGAATAATAAGGTCTAAATTATGTAAATAAATCCCTTTTATTTTTGTCCATTATGAATAATAACTTTAGTAATTATTTTTTATTTACCGCGGTTAAATGGTTAATCAGGTAAATAAGGGTAAAAATAATATTCTAATAATGTAAAAATACCCTAATACTTGTAATAATCTGATTGAATAATATATTTCCAACAAATAAAACCCTTGGGATGAAAATTTGGACTTTGGTAGCCACTTGGGTTTGATTATGACACTTATAACTTTTAATTTAAAGTAAAAAAACATGTTATAAACATATATCTTATTACTAAAACAATTTTAATATGGGTTTATAAAAGTTATAAATTATAATATAAATAGTAATTATAAATATATAATTGTTTCTTATATCATGTTATTTTATTTATAATTTTTAGACATTAAATAATTAAATTTAATTATGACAAAATGATGATGTAATTATTGCTTTATTAATAAAGGAATCAAATAAATGATATTATAAATATTAAAATAAATATTATTTTACCAAAATAATGACAAAAAAAATTTATAGGAGTATATTACATTTTTTAATATTATTAAATGGTTTTTTCTAATTAATATATCTTTTTATATTTTATTTAAATTCAATAAAATGAATAGTTTAATAATTGACATAATTGATGTTTTATAAAAATAGTAATTTGGTAAATTGTTTAAAAATACTATAAATATTTTAAAATCAAAAAGTGACTATGATAAGGTCTCAAATATAATTTAGTATCCAATTATGGGATATTTACCACATATAAGTAAAATAAATAGCCTCTTAATAATTAAAATTGTGTTACCACAATTTAAATTAAAAGAGAATAATTAATGGTAAACTGAAAAGATAATGTTTAAAATAAAATAAATGCTTGTATAAAAATTATTGGATGAAAGGATTTATTAATCTCCTCATCTTATATTATAAATATCTCATTTTGGATCCATTTTAATTAAAAAATTAATTTTTATTAATCTAGTAATTTAAGAGTATCCAAGGGTGCCCCTTCCCTCTCCTATAAAAAGGTACCCTCTCTTCTCTAATACTAACTCTTCAAGAACACTTTGGTTTTGAAAATACCTTACCAAAAAACTTCCTAGAATTCCTACCCTCATCTTATGAGCCTCCCTTATTGACTAAATCCTCCCAAGTAAGCTTTTTAGTATAAACTAAATGAAATTACCATATTAAGAGGTAACGCCTTCTGTCATGCTTTTTAGTTTGATTTCCATTCCCCACTCACAAAAATCTTATTACTCTATGATAAAATAAAAAAAATTATACTAGATATAATAATATTTTTATATTCTACTATTTAGATCTAAAATTACACACACCCTCATTTAATGGGTTACAAACATATTGTTTCGGTGTGCGGGGAACTACTCCCTCCTGAAATGATGATTGTTCAATTTTCCCTACCACCTCACTTAATAGAAATTAAAATAGACAATATTTTTACATATGATATATAATATATTTATATTGTAACTATTATTCTGTAATTTTTATTTAGAAAATGCCTATATTCTTTCCATGTTGTGTAAATATGATTATTTCATTTGAGGAAGTGTGGACTACCGCCCCTTCAAAGCGATATGACTCTTTCTCTATATACATGGAACAAGTAAAGGATGGTTTTATTAAAACTATGATACATATATGTCATTAATATAATAATATTATTATAATATACATTTATATCATTTATTTGTTGTTCTTTTAATATAAAAAATAAATTAAAGTAGTGTTTATGCGTATATACGGCCTACCGTCTCCAAGAACAATGAATTTCATTTCATATGTACAAATATTATGGATTATTATAAATATATATATTGTATATATATGATATTTAAGTCATCAATACTATTTTGTAAATAAGTTAAGTTTTACCACATGGTCAATTTACATCAAAACAAGTTCATTTTTGACTCAAGTACCAAATATCGACAAAACGTCTGATATGAACTTATATAGTTACGTAATTTTTATACCATAGTAATAATTGATATAAAATGAATAATAATCTTCAAAAAAATTCTCAATAAATTATAAATTAAACTATGTTTATAATTCATGAAAATAAATAATCTTAGAGACAAGTTGGACTCAAGGTAAGCGAAAACTTCACTCAATATTCATTCATTAAGTTAAATATCCATGTCGTTGTTTTTGTTTTTAAAATAATATGTGTTAATGGACATTGTTGTTTTAAACTGAATATACACTTATATTGGGTGTATTTATATTTTTCACACATAAATATGTCATTGATTTATCCTTAATATAATGATATTATCATTGTAAGGTACTTCATCTCAATATCCTTTCATTGCGGCATATCTTGATGTTATGAACCTTTATTATCCAATAAGGAGTATATATAACCATTTTGACATGTTATATTATAAAATAGAATTTTTTTCATATTATTTTATGTTTTGTTTAATGTTATTCCTTAATGATTTTTATTCACGTGTTTCTCTAGTGGCAAATGGTATTAAACTAAAACATTGTTTTAACATTTTAGTGATTTATTATTGTAAAACATTCTATTTCATGTCCATGTTTTCAAAATGATTATTATGAAATTATTTTTATGGAAATGAATGTTTTAAAATGTTATTTTTTTCAAAAGTTTCAATGTGGTATGAGACACTTTGATTAAAAATTGTCTTTATTAAATGGTTTAAATAATTTTTAGATATGGATTGAATATTTTGATATGTTGAAATGATTTATTGTTATTGAAAATTAAATTTTATGAGTGAAATGATGATAATTGTAATATTTTATTTGTTATGATTATATAATGGTACTTTGACATTTGACAAGTGGTAATGTGATAAACCAATGACAGGTGGTTACATGATATACCAAAGAAGGTTGGTTCTGTGATAAATCAAATATGGTTGGTTACGTTATAACCTCCAATGAATTTGGTATGTAAGTTGGCCATATGGTTATTCTATTTAATGAAATGTGTGTATGTCGACTGTATGGTTATTCAATTTAAGTATGATTATGTCCCAAGTTACCTTTATATGTTATATGTTTCTTTCTATTGGATTTATAGTTATCTTTTGATTACCAAAAAAGTAAGAAATGAGCTTATAATAAGTGATGTTTAATTAATATTTCTTAAAGGTGAAAAGTATTACATTATGATAAATTATTCAGGTTTTAAATTTTTTTCACAAGGCTAATAGTTTTCCTTCTTTTTGTATCACTTACTGAGATTTTTTATTCTCATCCAATGTTTTGAAATGTTTTTCACATGATTTTTAGAAGAATAGATTCATGGTTGGGATCAAGGAAAACTTATGATGTTTAAATATGATACAAACCCATGAATATTTTTAAATGTTTTTTTTTGTTTTTTGGAAAAATTTGATAGTGAGTAGAAGTGTCTAATTTGTAATATTTAATTGGTTATGCATGATTTTTGACCTAATTCTATAAATCCATAAACTTGAAAAGATCCTCAATGTTAAATAAGGTCATATTATTGTCTTAACTCAAGATTATGTAATGTTTAAGGTTGGGTCCTTATAGTTTGTATCATAGGATAGTTTAAACAACTTTAGAGAATAGTATGTTTTCTTATGAGTTATAGATATCATCATGGGTTTGTAATTTTAAGGTTTATCATAAGTTCAATGTCTTAGAAACCCCTTTTTGGCTTTATGATCTGAAATATTAAGGTGACTAATAGTGTTTTTAGAGACCTTCACCTTTGATGAAACTACTGGTTATTAATTTTTGTGATGAAAAATGTGTGGTATGAAATAACCTTTGATGTTAAAATATGTCATGGTTATTTTTGATTATTTTATGTCTTGTTGTTTATAATATTTATTAATTATATAGTTTTTGAAAAATAACAACTGGTAGAATGAGTGAAAACCCATCGCATATGTCAAGGCCGCGGGAATTGAACCCACAACCGAAGGGTGATAAGGGTGCATCACCTACCATAATCCTACGTGAAGTCCCAAGTTAGTTTCATTGTTTTAGTGAAACTGGTTTATGGAATATTATGAAATTGATTTAGGGAACTAATATTTTATCAAATATATATCCTTAGTAATGGAAAATGATATTAATTTTTATTGATACATATTATTTTAGAAGACATTTGCTATTTTAGGAACCCTATATGACTAAGAAAAATAGAATACTCTGATATTATATTGAGGAGTAATGGTAGAATTTTATTTTTGGATAATATATCTTTTTATAGAGGACTTATGGTGATTTGTGTTATTTATGTAATTGATTGACCTATCTTGGAGAAAATTTTATTAGGTTAAATAATTTTCCGTATGATACATTAAGAGTGTTTTATGTTATTTGGAGATAAATGTTAAAATTTATCTTGGAAAACAATGTTATCAAATACTTATAATTTTTGGGTTTCAATCTTAGTATGGATTATTTTGAGGAATTCTAAGGACAATTATTTTTTAAATAGTCTTTGTTGAACATTGAATATTACTGTTGAATTTTGAATATTGAAAGTAGTTTTTATTCATACAATGGTTTATTATTTTGGAAGAATTGTCTGGTTTTAACCTAACCTTTTAATTTTTGGTTAATATTTCAAGACAACATGAACAGATAGTTAATATTTATTTGATTCTCTATAAGTTGATTATAGTGCTTCTGGTGTGACCAAGTCATCTTGAATAATCATCATTTGGAGAAAAGATAAGTTTTTGGTAGAAATTTATTAATGGATGAAACTCTAATTGACATGTAATTATGTTTTCTTATGTTATTATAAAAACTTATAAATAAATTCCTTAACTTTATAAAAAGGGTCTTAAAATAAAAAAAAATTGTTAAATTTTCCTACTGAGAAATCAAAGACTGTTTAACACATCACAAGTTTGTGATTTTATGATTGTTATCTTTCTTCTGATCATGTTTTATATCACAGTCTATTAGAACAAGACACTTATTTTTTTAATATTAATTTTTTTCAACATTGAATCCTATTATGTGTTATCTCAATTGTCCTTTGTACTTCTCTTTATTTCTTTTAATGTGGTAGTTTTATTAACCCTTTTTCTGATGCGGGATTGAAATAAAGTTATTTTGAAAAGTCATACACTAGTTACTGACCAAAAATACAAATTTCAAGGATGAAATTTATTAATGTAGGTTAGGATGTAACATCCTATGTTTTAATAAAGAAATAATATGTGCAATATCATACATGATACACCACATCGAAATTAAGAAAAAAAACTAAACATTATAATGATACCTTATTACCAAGATGTTAACATGGAAGAAATTAATAATATTTATTTATTTGTGAAAATATTATTTAAACAATTATTTAATTAATTATTTTCTGAATAATAATTTATAAATGAAAATAAAATCCATTTTAATGAAAAGGAAATGTTTTTCTGAAAAACTATTGAAATGGAAGTAAGTGAGTTTATAAAGTAATAAAATCACTCATAATGGATTCTTTTAATGAAATATATATTTAATATATTCAATATAACATTTAAAATTCATCTTATATCTTTTATATAAATGATATGGGAATAAATTCAATTTTTTCAATAAAAGAAGTATTTTTAGAAAAAGTGCAGTTTCACCGCCTTTTGATAGAGAACCCATTTTAAATCTAGTTTTTCTCACTTTTATATGTTATAATGGAAAAAATAAACTTATTATTTATAAGAGGTATATAAAAATTTATTTTGTTTTATTTTTGGTATTTTCTAATAAATTCAATTTTTTTAATGAATAGTGAAAGAATACTGCATTTTAATTCAAAATTATCTTTTCGTCTAAATTTTATATGTAGTTATATTGTTATTTTAATTGGTTTTAAATTATAATTTGATTTATTATTTATACTTTTATTCAATTATATTCATTTTATGTCATTTCACATTGAAATTAGATGTAAACACACGACAATGTTTTGATAGTTTTTACTTTTTAAAAACCCATTTTCTCATTTTGACAATGAGGATTAATTTTTAATTAATTACTGACACTTCTGTGTTCTGAAATTTAAAAATTGGATTCCATATTTTTAATCAAAAGGTATAAATTATAAAAATAGGTCCCTTTTAGTTTTGGACATTATTAATAGTAACTTTTGAAATTGTTTTTATTTACCATAACTAAGGGTAAATCAGGAAAATAATGGTAAAAATAATATTATAATATTATAAAAATACAATGACACTTTTAATAATAATATTTTATTATATATAGATGTAAAATAAAACCCAGGGGATGATAATTTGTCCTCTGGGAGCCACTTGGATGTGATTATGAGACTTATAAATTTTAATTTAAAGTAAAGGAAAATATGTTATAAACATATATATTTTTAATAAAAAAATAATATGGGTTTATATAAGTGATTTATTAGAATATAGATATTTAGTATAAATCTAAAAATATATTCTAAATCATGGTATTTTATTTATAATTTTATACATTAAATAAGTAAATTTAATTGTGACACAATGATGATGTAGTGTTTGCTTTATTAATGAAGGAATCAAAAAATGATATTATATATATTAAAATAAATATTATCTAACATAATTTATGTAATAAAAAATTTTCTAGACAAATATGACATTTTATAATACTATTAAATGGATTTTTTGAAGTTATCTGTCTATTTAAATTTTACTTAAATTCAATCAAATGAATAGAGTAAAAATTATCATGATTGATGTTTTATAAAAATATTAATTTATTAAATTATTTAAAAATCATAAAAATATTTAAAAATAAAAAATTTTGTTATGATAAGATCTATAAGTTCTTTATGTGTCCAATTATTGGAAATTTACCTCATATAAGTAAAATTAATATCCTCTTCATAATTAAAATGTTGTTATCGTAATTAAAATTAAAAGATAATAATTAATGGTAAACTGAAAAGATAAGGTCTAAAATAAAATTAATACATGTATAAAAATTAGTGTATGGGCGTATTTCAAACTATTATCATCTTCTTTTATACATATATTATTTTTGGACTATTTTAAATAAATAATTATTTTATATTAATTTAATAATTTAAGATTTTCTAAACGTACCCATTCCATCTTCTATAAAAAGGTACCCTTTCTCTTCTAATACTCACAATCCAATAACCATATGGCCCCATAAATACCTACCCAAAACTCTTTCTATAATCCTTACCCTTATCCTAGAATCCTCCCATAGTTTATAAATCCTTCCAACGAATCTTTTTGGTACAAATCAAAAGAAGTTACCCAAATAAGAGGTAACAACTTATCTTATGCTTTTTAGTTTCATTTCTAATATCCACTGTCTAAACTCTTATTATTATATGACCACATAACCAAAAATAGTATCATAAATATACTAATATTATTTTATGATATTTTTTATATCTAAACTTACACACACCTCCAATTAATGGTTAACAAACATATTGCTTCTGTGTACAACGAACTACTGCCTCACGAAACAATGATTGGTCAATTTTCCCTACCACCTCTCATTGTGGATATTTTAATTGAAACTATTTTTATATATGATATATAATATATTTTTATTTTAATTATTATTCTATAATTTTATTAATAATATAAATTTATGCTTTCCATGTTGTTTAAATAAGATAATTTCATCTGAGGAGCTGTGGACTACCGCCCCCTCAAGGCAATATGACTCATTCCCTCTATACATGGAACGTGTAAAGGATGGTTTTATTAAACCTATTAGACAAATATGAAATTAATATAATAATATTATTATAATATAAATTTATATCATTTAATTATTATTCTTTTAATATGACAATGAAATGAAAGTAGCATTCATGCGTACATACAGCCTACCATCTCTATGAACGGGGCATTTCATTTCTTATCTCCAAATATTATGGATTATTCTAAATACATATGTAATAGATATATATGATATTTAAATCATTAATACTATTCTTAAAATGATTTAATTTTTACCACATGTACAATTTATATTAAAACAAGTTCATTTTTGACTCAAGTACCAAATATCAAAAAAAATGTTCGATATGAACAAAAATAGGTATTTAATTTTTATAACATAGTAATAAGTGATATAAAATTAATAATAAACATGAATAATGTTATAAAGAAATTATAAATTTACCTAATATTATTATTTAGGAAAATAAAGAATGAATGAGACAAGTCTGGCTCAAGGTAAGGGAAATCTTAACTGAATTTTCATTCATTGAATTAAATATCCATGTCAATGGTTTTGTTTTTCCAAGAATATGTATGAATGACCATTGAATGTTTCAAACTGAATATCCACTTTTATTGGGTGTATTTATATTTTTCACACATAATTATGACATTGATTTGTCCTCAATCTAATGATACGATCATTGTAAGGGACTTGATCTCAATATCTTTTCATTGTGGCATATCTTGATGTTATGCATCTTTATTATACTATAAGGTGTATATAAAACCCGTTGACACATTATATCATGAAATATCATTTTCTCATGACATTGAATGTTTTGTTTAATGTTATTCTCTAATGATTTTATTCAAGTATTTCTAAAGATTCAAGAGACTCTTTAACTAAAAGATTATTTTTAACGTTTAAACGATTTATTCTTCTAAACCATTATATTTCATGTCCATGTTTTCAAAATAGTTTTTATAAACTTATATATATGGACATGAATGTTTTTAAATTTTAATTTATTTAAAATTTTTAAAAGTGGTATGACACTTTTATTCAAAAGAATCTTTATTAAATTATTTAAATGGTTTTTAGGAATTGATTGAATATTTTAATATCTTGAAATGATTTCTTGTGATTGAAACTAAAATTTTATGAGTTAAATGTTGATAATTGAAATATTTTATGTGTTATTATTATATAATGTTACTTATCCATTTTATGGGTGGTTACGTGATAATCCAAAGATGAGTACTTACGTGATAAACCAAATATGGGTGGTTTCGTGATAAATTAAGGACAGGATGTTACGTTATAACCTCCAATACATTGTGTATGGAAGTCGGATGTCAGGATATTCGATTTAGTGATATGTGTTGAATTCTACTGTATGCTTATCCCATTAATGTATGATTATTTCCAAAATTACATTTATATGTTATACATTTTTTATATGGTTTTTATAGTAATAATTTGATTACAAAAATGGTAATAAATGAGCTTATATTCAGTGGTTTTTAATTACTACTTCTTAAAGGTGAAAATTATTACTTTATGATAAATTATTCAGGGTTTACATGTTTTCACAAGGCTAACAAATTCCCCTCTTCATGTATCCCTTACTGAGATTTTTTATGCTCATCCAAATTTTTTAAATGTTTTTTCACAAGATTTAAAGGGGAATAGATTCAAGGATGAGATCAAGGAAAACGTATGATGTTTAAATACAAAATGAACCCATGTTTATTTTTAAATTTTTTTTATTTTATGAAAAAAAAAATGGATAGTGAGTAGAAGTGTCTACTTTGTAATATTTAAGTTGTTATGCATGAGTTTATACCTAATTCACTCAATCTATAAACCTAAAAATACACTCAATGTGAAATAAAGTCAAATTATTGACTTAACTCATGATTATGTAATTTTTAAGTATGGGGCCTTATAATTTTATCTCGCCTTATTATGTTTCCTTAACCATATTATGGAGAAGAAATATTTTAATAAGAATTCAAGGATGGATATTAGTTTCTTTTTATATATCATGTTTTTATTTCTTATTTCCCAATGTATTATGTGAATCATGCATGTTATTTGGATTCCAAGACTACTAAACAAAATGTCCCTTTAGGATTTATTTCCTTGTAAAAATTCCAATGTAATAAAATAATGTAGTAGCTCCAGACTTCTGGGGTTGGGGTGTCACATTGGCTTTACTTATATAAATCATACATCAATTATTGAGTAAGGGAAGTAAAATTTTATATTTTTAACCAAACTATGATTTTAGTTCAATGTGTGTATAAATATGATATTCTAATCAAAATTATATATATTTAATTGGTTTTCACTCATATTAAATGAGGAAATTTATTATAGATTATTTTAAAGAGAAACAAAATTGAAAATACTCCTATTTTATGAAAGTTTTTAATGAATTTTTTAGAATAGTTAAATTTACTTCCTCTAAATAATGATTACATGTTTAAAATATAACTCATATATGATACTAAAACTATCTCAATACTCCATATAGAATCCTTGATTGAGCTATTAGAATTGATGAAGAAACTTCCAGAGAATCTTGATAAAGGATTCATTTTTCCATGTGTGTAAACATAGTGTGAACCTATACATTTTATTATAAATAATGATATATCAATGTGTACCTACATTTATTATCATAATTTTAACATGATCATTAACAAGAATATGTATCGTTTTCCCCATACTAATAATTTTTTTGACCAGTCACATATAGCGCAATATTGTTTCATGATTGATCTTAGATCATGATACTATCAATTGGGGGTCATAAGTGAAGTCATATCCATGATAACATTCTAATTGACGTATGGAAATAATGAATATATAGTAATTGCCTTTGGACTTAATAATGTCTCCATTATTATCATGGATTTAACAAACTGATTATTTATAGATTAACATTAATAATTTGTAGAAGTCCTTATAGATGATGTTACTATATTTTTGAATGATTGGGGATGATCATGAAGATAACATGATGATTATATTGAATAATATAATAATATATAAGTTATATGTAAATTTATAATGTCTACAGTTTTTCTAAATAAATTTTCATTTTTGGTTCATATAATCTCATGTGCGGGAATATCAACCACTATGACTGAGATCCATAGTTTTATTAAATTATATTGATATATTGAGTTTTTGGTTATTATATTTCATTAATATCTACACCAACCACTATGTTTGAGTTAAAAGAAGCTATATTCCTCAAGACTAATGAATGTAATGAATATTTCAATGAACTGGAGAGATTTTTAGCACATGAAACTATGCTCACACTACACTATAGTGTATAACGGTTTCTTATTTGTAGTGCCATAATGAAAATATGAATATGATTTTTTATTATGTATAACTACCTCTTTATAGGTAATAACTAACTTTAATTGAAAATTAATTAGTATATTTATCTGAATTAAGATTTTTGGTTAGCTTTGATAATTATTAAATTAAATATAATGAGGTATTATAATTATAGGGAAGGATTTAAAATATATAATGATCATAAAATAATATAGTATAAATTCACATAGAAATTATTGGTCATGCACCATAGAAGTTGGCTTGAGTTTACTATTGACTAAAACTAATAAATTCATTACCACCTTGGAAAAATTAACATGTTGTCTAGTGCTTTGTTTAGAATAGAACAAACAAGATTATATATGAAGAGGATCACACAAAATCCAATTTTTATGGATTTAAAAATGATGTTACATAAAATAATAGTGGAAGGTGATAATTATTATAGCATTTAAATGATTATTAAATCTTATATCCAATAAATAATATAGTGGAATAGAAGGAGGATATGGAGGTAAAAAATATGATGAGAAATTTTCTTGAGTACAACCTTAATTTTTAGTGAATGATAAGTTTCAAGGACCATGTATAAATCCTAAAAATAGTGGAATTATAGAAGGTATAATTCTAAATAGATCATATATCATATATCATATATCTTTTTTCATCTTATAAGTATGAAAATGTATAGAGTTTTGATTTTTTATTACTGTTATGAATATATGATGATTTATATTTTAGAGTATTTATCTTGGTGATTTATATGTTGTGAAGTTAAATTTGAGAGATATAAGAATATTGGGATTTTATAACCATTACCTATACCTTAATTTAAATGGGAAATAATTACCATGGATTTCTTCATTGAACACCTGAAAATATATAAATTCCATAATAAAATTTGGGTTGTAGTGGATTTATTTATATAGTTAGAGAACATAATTTCTATTTGATAAGATTTATCCATTGATCATTTTGCTTAAATATTATTCAAGGTAATGTTAAGGATTCATATTCAAACACATTATATTGTATTTGATCAAGTTCTATGTATTCCACTATGTTTTGACAAAGTCATCCATATGTTCTAGTTGAATATCTATGTTTCAATATACCATATTATCCTATATAAAATGATTAGTCTAATAGAACCATTCAAACCATGGAGGAAATATTGAGATCTTGTTCTCCAAAATTAAATATGTTTTCAAAATTAGAACATTTTAGTAGTCATGTTTCATATAATAATTGAATTCACTCGAGTATTCAAATTTCTCATCATGAATCCCTAAATGGAATGAAGTGTATAACTCTTATATATAGATATTAAGTATAATAAATAATTTTTTTGGGACATATGATATCTAATGAGATGTAAAATAATATTCTAGTTATTCAAATTCACATCAAGGAACTTCATAGTAGCTTGGAGAGTAACACTGATAATCATTAGTGATATAAAAAATTCATAGTTATTGAGAAGGTATTCCTATGAATTTAAAATTATAATAATGTTATAATATTCATAAATATTTTAATTCTGATCCATATGTATATTATTCCCTTCAAAATTCATGATAGAGTATGCATTATAGTTTATTGGATTAAACTCCCACCAAATTATCTATTCTGTTCCAGATCTCTTAAATATTTCTCCTCTAATGATGTATATACCTAATTATTCACATGTATATAACATAGAGGTTATAAAAAAGGGATAGATAGTTCCTTTGAATAAAAATTGTTGAAAACATTCATCTTAGAAAAAAATTTATATGAAATAAGATAACTTTCCTGATGAATTTTATTTACTGGGATAAAAATATTGAGGTAAAATTTGAAATTGGGGATGTGATGAAGAATACATTAACTCATTGTTTTTAAAAGAGAGATCAAATTTTTATGGATAAATTAATTTTATGTGGGTAGAATGTAACACCAAATGATTTTATTTATATTTACATGGAAATAAACATAATTTATTTGATATATTCCTTTACAAGGAACCTCAATTTTTATGATCCATGATATAGTTAGAGAAACTCATGATATTTAGATATAAATATAAAATATTATTAGATTAATATTACATTCATAAAATTATGATAAATTCTAGAACTATAATGGTTTTGTTTAATTAGAGACTAGATAAACAATTTACTTATTTCATAAAATATCATAAACATCTCCCATAATTAATATACCACATAGTATGGTTTTTAGAAATACTCTACATGATACCATATTTCATAACCTAGTGACCAGAAACAGAATAAACAGTGTGATCAGGAGCTCTATAAGTGTAAACAAGGTAGATTTCAATGATCGCGTAATCATAACATGAGTATTGAGGTATGTGAACATGAGATTGAAATTTTAAAAATTCAACCATTATATCATAGGTCATAATATTGAGTAATGGCATAATTATTATCATTTTACAAGACATGAATTGTAAATTAATTAAATATCATGATCCATTAAAGAACAAAATTGTCATAAGTCATGATATTTTGGATTATATATAAGCATATAATATAATTTCTTTAGTTATAAAGGATAACTAACAATATTATCATTGTTTATTGGGTTAAATCCTCATTGATTCTTATTAGTAAAGGTTCACTCTCAAGACTATAATAGTGGTAAGAGTCATATAATAAACTAGTTTAACTCCCTATTACATTCATGTTTATCTCATGAGATATACATATTTACCCAATCCATTTGAGAGATACATATTTTTTCTCACCCTTAACATAATGAAAATAAAACATATTTCTACCACAACATCATAAATCAATCATTATTTAATAATCTATGGAATATAAATGTGTTTCATAATCATGTATTTATAGTATCATAACATCACATGTGGAAAATAAATAAATTTCATTGAGGTTTCATCGTAACATAATTAGGCCATAGAAAAGTAATGGGATTCATTGAATAATAAATAAATCATCATCATAATAAGTCATCCAAATAATAAATGTGTATGGTATCATTGGATAATATTCTCTGTAACTATTATGTTTCATTAAAGTATTTCATCTTCAATGAAAATAAAATTATGATATAATTGGAATATTTATTGAGCAAAATACCCTTTTCAGTTTGAAATCATCTATTTAATGTCAAAAAATATCAAAAATATTAATTGAAACATTTTATTTGATAGTAAACATGGAATATTTTAAAATAATATTCAAATAATTTAGTTTTCATCATAGTTGTAAATTGTGTTCATGCCATGTACATCAAAACAACAATTTCATTAAATTTATTTTTTCATAAAGTTAAAATTATCTTATTTTTAAAATGACATGATGATTCTATTTAATTTTTTTAGAAATTAAATTATGGGAGAAAACTAAAAGTAAAAAATAATTGGTGAATATTATCAAATTTCATGAAATCATTTTTAAATAACATGGTAAATAAAGAGAAATGATTTTCAACTGAAGAGTCCAATAATTTTGATTTTCAATAAAAACATTCTTTCTACATTATAAGAACTTAAATAGTGAATAAATAAAGGAAAACATGCATTATGAATTGGTAAATTTATTAAAACAAAATTTATATGATTCTTGAGTGTTAGGACATTAAATATAATCATCTAATACATAATCATAAACAACCTTGACAAATAATGAGCTACTAACATAAATCCTTACCCCGAGTTAATATTTACTCAAAAGAAAAAAAACTCATTTATAATAAATTTGAATTAATCATAATATATTACCATAAAAATATAAAAACTTATAGTATCAAATATGATCCACTTATAATCATTCATCACAACTATATCAATTATTATTAAAAAATCATTGTTTCTGGGTGTTAACATTTCCGTTTTTCATGATAATTTTAGTTCAGTAGTTTGGGCCCTTACACTTTCATCATGTTTAATAATATAAAAAATATTAAACATTATATAAATATGTTATTATATATTATATATTTTTATTGATTTATCCATAATATATTTTGATAGAAAAATTAATTACACCATTCATAGAGATTGTAGGTCATATGTACGAATGAACATTATTTTCACATTTCGATGGATTGAAAAAAAGAAAAGTAAATAATTATTCTCTATTAAAAAATCATTATTATTTAAATATATCATATCATAAATATATAAATTAAATATATCCTTCTTATAATCAATGTAAATTTGGAATGTAAAACTAATCACATAGATTCATGAATGTGGTAGTTTATAGAAACAAACAGAAAACATTATTAGTTTCCAAAGTATTTGAAGGTAAATAACTATATGTTATATTATAATTACAAAATCATAATTATAAAATTAATGTAATATATAATCATTAAATCCATAATAATAACCATCCATGAGGGATTTTGATGAAAATTAATAGTATCTCTATATAGAGACAGTAGTCCAATCATTTGTACAAGCCAAAATTTGTCATCCAATTTGATGGACCATAATGTTGATATTGGGAGTTCCACATTTATAATAAACATTTATTATATTTAATCTACATAATTAAATATTTTATGATCAATACCATAAATTTTGTGGAGTTATATGATGAAATAAATTGGAAGTGTTCAGGTAAGATAATTACCTCTTCTTTGGCAGACATATTTTATATCATTTATATATGGACCCTTGGATGGTGTATTAAGAATATAAAATACACTAAACTATATATAGGGAAGTTGATAATAGAATTATCCATGTTTTGGATGTGATAGATGTCTTATAGTACAGTAAAAATAATATATAATGGGTTTCCTTCTATATATGAGGGAAATGACAGACATGAAATTACTAAAGTGAATAAAATATAATTATGTCATTCTCAAGAAATTTTTTTCAAAAATGTAAAATTATTAAAATAAGAAGAGGGTAGTGTCAATATATTCTTATCCAATAAATTTATATAGATTTATATGTCATTTTAAAACATATAGTTTAGATTAACTCAATGGTTAACCAATTTTAATCATAACCATGATAAGGACGTTTTATGTATTAAAGTGGTATAATTTTTATTTTAAGATAAAATTTAGATCATAAAATTTTGTGTTATGAAACTTTCAACCATTTCTCCTCGAAATTCTCCAATTTGATTATTATGATGATTTTTATAAAATTTAATAAAATATTTTTTAACATAAAATAATATAACTTTGTTTTTGAAATTATTTAATTAATTTGATATTAATAACCTAATTAAATAGATGAAATTATAAGATAACCCATTGAATATTCAATAATATTTCATGCACTAGTGCAGAAAATGTTTAACACATTTGCATTTTTCACGCCGGTTCAATATAACCAACATGAGAAGCTGTAAAATTGGTTTTTCACATCGTTTATAAAATAAACGACATAAAAATACATAGATTAGATTTATCACATCTTTTATTTTATAACCGATGTGAAATATCAAATCCGGGTGCTTTATCACGTCGATTATTTTATAACTAACATGATAAATCAAATCTCAGCAATTTATCACATAGGTTATAAAATAACTGACATGATAAAGGAGTTTTCTACATTTGTTATTAAATAACCGACATTATAAACATCAAAAAAATAGTTTATCATGTCAGTAATTAAATAACTGACGTTATAAAGATTTTAAATGATTTATCACGCCCTGTATTATGTCATTCTATTTTCTTTGACCTTCGACCTGCGACCTTCAATGTTGTACCCTCCAACCTCATTTTTTCACTATCTTCCATCATCTTTATTATCACCAGATCTATCAAGTCGACTCTCAACACTCAATTAAGCCTCACATGCCTCAGTTTCATTTTTTTCATGATGACCTAAAATTATGTTTTGAGATGTTATTTTTCTATCATTGTTCTTACTATAATGGATAGTTTCATAGTGTTCTTTTATACCATGCTAAATTATTTTCTTGTAAAATAAACCATCGGAGTGATAT